>JAGXJF010004395.1:0-11204 GCA_019208055.1 Stipa capillata
AGATCAGCGAATTTCCCGTAGTGTGCTTATTGGAGGCAACGCTCCCACAAGTTCTCACTGAAATGGAATAAAGTTTCTCCCCCTAGATCTTGGGATTTCTAGAAATTTGCTACTAGGTCTGGAATGGCTCCACGATGTTGGTGGCCAACTTTCCAGGTCTTGTGGCATTGCATCCCTCCTCGGATCTGCCATGGAGTTGCATCAGTCCTCATCCTGTACCTCCTTTTCTTAGACACCGTTCCCTTTTCACATCAATAAAGTCTGCCTTTTCTTCAAACCGTGCCATGTGAAGTGTAATGACCACTTTCTTAATCATGGGATCAGTGAAGAACATCTTGTATAGAAACAAAATTTTCTCATCTCACACATGCATATAGGTCATTTGAAAATGACTTAAACTAAAAACCCTAAAACATTGACCTACAATTCATTTGAATAAAAATTGATTGATAAAATTTCTCTAGCTCTTCAATAATTTTGATGAGGCTTAAACACCTCAAAGGAGCTCTTCCAAAAATTTCAAATCATTTGTATTGAATTGCACATTTAAACAAATGTTTTCCTGAAATATTTTCATTCAAACAAAACTAAAAAATATTAATTAAGTAAATTTCCTCTTTTTCAAAATTTGTAAAATCTTATATCTAAGAGTTATTTATATATCTTAACTCAAATATTAATTTTTTCAAATTATTCCAAAAGTATTTGAAACTATTGCAGTTCAAACATAGATTTGAGCAAATTTATATTTATTTTCAAATAAAGGTCAAAACTAAATTATTTGTAGCGACCCACATACTACCCTTACGAATAAGATGCTAGTTTTTGACATATTGTGGGCATTCTCATGCACAATACATCACATAGAGTAGCACGACAAAAGCATTTTAGCAGTCCATATATTACAAACTTAATGTACATAAAGTCTTACAAACTCATTCCCAAAAAGTACAAGGAATTTCAAACCATTATTAGTTGGTTGTAGCAAAAGCCTTATTCACTACTCTCGACTCACACGATCTATATTTCTACTCGGTAACATTTTCACTGCGGTAGTCGAAGTAGTAGTCGACACCGTCATCTTCATCATCATCATCATCATTCACACATGTATATGCAATTGAAATTGAAACTTTATTAATTGGAAAAGATAATACTAATGTTTGGTACAACACTGTTACAAGAATAAATAAGAAGAAAATGAAATTACATGAGATGATATTCTATCTATACATCAAAGCTAACCCTAGTCTTCGAGCGTCGAGCTGTAGTGGAGCATCGGACGTCGAGGGAGGCGATCTTTAGAAATATTGGCGACACCTGAAGTCGTCGAGTATATACACTCGAGACGTTTGGGTTTACATCGTTGCTATAAGAGGCAAAGATTTTTGAAAATAGTATTTTGAAATACAAGCGGTTCCACCGGCACATTTCCGCCAACACCGCAGGTTTTAGTTGTGGGGGCAAAATAGTGCCGAGGTGGACCTAAATAGTTTTACTTTTGAAAATAGTTTGCAAAACAATTTTGTTTTTGAAAATGTCCAAGGGCCACGTGGCTAAGACCCTCATTTGGATGAATCTACAAATGTATATATGTATATGGAGAAAAGAGGTGAGAATATGAAAATAATTTTTATTTTCCTATACTACATTGCCTCCAATGGTTTTCCTTTTAGAAAAGTTTTTGTAAAAGCTAAAAATCTGAAGATAAGGCAATCCATCATAGAGTTTATCCAACAACCATCAAATTTTGACCAAAGTCAGATTTCTTAATTGAGAAGGCAACTAAGCTCAAGTGATAAGCATGGTGGTCATTCGGGAGTGCCACCAGGAGAGTAAGGCAGCATGAGGTGGCTAAAAGATTACCACTTGATGGCTCGAATGAACCAATATAAATAAAGAGTAAGGCAGCCAATGAAGTAGTTTCACATCAGTAATAGTAGGAAGCCACTTCTTCACCATATACACCACCATAGTACCAATCTTCTTCTCAAGAATCAAGCCGCAGGAGCTCATCAAGAATAGCAAGACTGTGGTGTAGGGACTCAAGGACTAGAAGATCAAGTTCCAGCAAGGGGCATTAGGAGGAGGAGTAAGAAGAGAGAAGACCCTCAATAAGCTTAGGAGGCCTAGGCTTATACCTGTCCAAACCGAGACAAGGTAAGAGCTATGGGAAGCATACAACACTACATATATATACATGCATTTTACCATGTAAATAGGGACTCTCAGATTATGTTTTTGTCATCGGGTTTTCGATAGGCAACATTGGTAGTAATCTGTTCTTACTAGATTTTTCTTCTTAAACCTTTCTCAAATTCTCTCAGAGAGATCATCATCACATACATTAAGGCAACGAATAGGCACCATTGTAGTAAATTTGCTCTTATCAGTTGTAAATCAAAAATACTTCAGATAATCATCATTAGCAACTTGCAAAGCTTAAGTCTAGTATCTGTTCTTCTCAAATTAATTGCTAAAATAGCAAATCTGAAATTTCAACCAAAGCTTCAGTATAAAGTAAACTAGATCAACGATAGCATCTGTTCTATCAGAAATAAAAGACTTAATAGCAATCTCAGATATGCTATGCATTAGATTGAACTTTAAGGGGAAGTGAGCTAAGTCAGGGGTATGGTAGTAACCATTCTTATCACCAAATAATAATATCCTGCTAGGCACACTAAATCAAGCACAATAGCCGTGAACATAAGAACATCCTATCAGAATACATGAGCACGCATATCCTTGACCGAATTCAACAACCATCATAACCATCCCCATATCGAGAATCATCAACATATCAAGTTGCTTAGGAAACCACTAAGCACATCAATATCGAGCATAAACACATGCACGGGAACAATAGGTCAAGGAGGCAAGCATATTAACTGGACCAAATCATCACAACCAGCCCTAGAACAAGAGATAGAAGAAAAGAATGCGAAGAAAACTCACCTAGGCATGGCACCACCGTGGTTGTGGCGGCGGTCAACTCCACCACCATCCAGCGGTGGTGCCGAGCAGAGCGGCCATTGGCGGCAACGTGTCCAGGGTGGCGGGATCGATCGAGGAGGCAGGGCTAAGCTCGAGCCCCAGACCGAGGCGGTGGCACGCGCCAGGAGGTGGAGGAGCGCTGGGGAGAGATCGACGGGAACCGCGGGGAGTGGTGGAGGAGGTCGAGAGCTGAGGAATCGGAGGTGACGTTAGGCGGCGGTAGCGCAAAGGGGGAAAAGAGGATCCGGTTGGGAGATGAGAGGGCGAGAGAGAGAGAGTTGAGGAAGGTTTGGGTGCAGATGTGTAGAGATAGGATGGGCCTTTGGGCTGGATTGGTGGACCAGCCGAGCCCAAACCCAAACCAACCTTTTGTTTTTCTTTAAAAAAACAACATCAACAGATAGTAATGCTAATTTAAATTAACTTAAAATAGTAAAGGAGAATTCTAATTGTAAAATAAGGCTTCAAGTAAAAATATTGGTCATTCTTCTTCCAAGAGAAAGGAAAAAGATAAAGATAACTTGTAAATCCCTAATTTTAAGTTAATCACTTAGTAAATTATTGTGCGATGAATAATAGTATTTATTTTCCAAATTAAGATAAAATATTATCGGACTATACTATTTTTCTTTCTTCAGAAACCAGAGTTCAGCCAGCAGATCAGTCGAACTCCATTACCTATCCATTACCAGGCAAGTCCAGTTTCTTGTTCATATCCGTTGAGAATGTTTTACAAAACTTTCCTTCTCTTCTATAAGATGCACAAAATGAAAATATATTTTCTAAAGATGAATCAATTATTGCTTTATTTGATCGTCGGTTTTTGGGCGTGATCATGGAGGGTGGTGAAATCCTGGAAAGGTGCCGAGGGCTCATTGGACGGTGGATTTCCACTACAACAAAATATGCATGTAGAGACGCCCAATTTGTTGGCTAGAGACGTGCTATTTCATCTCGAGTGGACTGTAGAGACATTTTCATAAAGCGTCGTTGGAGCATCTCCCCATGGACCGTGTCAAGTAACATAGAGACGCTTGTTAAGCGTGTGTACATGGTATAAGATGTTCTATGGAGACGTTTAAATTCATGTCTATACATGTAGAAACGTTTTATTAGACACACTTATATCACATCTCTACTAATATAGACACGTTTTGTTTGCGTGACAACAAGTGTAGAGACATTTTTACAGATATGACCAATTCATGTGCACGTAATTTACACACGTTTTATAGAGTCATTATGCAAAAGCGTCTTTTTTAACGCTCTATTGTAAAATTTCAAATTTGATTGAAAAAAGTACTCTTATTTCAAATATTTTGAATTTGTTTCATACACATTACTATGTATGGAGGCATATATCGTCATCATATGAAGACATTACTCCACAGTCCACATCATCCATTTGTATGTAAGCACCATATTCCCACAAACAGCAAGACTAGAAAATATCAGAGCATGCAATGGACAACAGCAACAAATACTTGTATTAATATCAAGTGAAGTTCATAACTGTATCAACATCCGTGTAAAAAGAGGTGCAAATACATCAAGAAAAATATCCTATTGGCACATTGTTTTTCTAAATAGTTGGAATCTATCCATCAGCTTTGCTCAGGTAGGAACTAATACATTAGCTCCTCCATCTTCACTGCATTCTTTTTGTAGTCCTCAATCATCCTGCAAGGTAAGTCAATTGAAAAATTAATTAATTCTTAGAGAAGTGCAAGATGACAACTTTATTTGATGAAACTAGAAGAATATAACACACCAAATTGTTTGGTGGCTGGTTTGAAGTTGTCCTCTTAGCTCTTTTAACCTGTAAAGCACAAAGTGTCTCCATGAATAACAAAGTTTAAGCAACTATCAGACATTGGAAGTTACTCAATGCTTTTATGAAAATGCACTTACATGTAACCGAGGCCAAGCGATTACACAACCAATAGCATCTCTTACTGTTTGAAAATTTTCATATGGTCCAAGCAATCTTTCATCTCCATTATTTGTAACAGCTTGAACAAAAACTCCATAATATTGATCTCCAAGCATGTTTCCTCCAACCACATATGTTTTGTCTTTACTCACTAAAGTTCCTTTGGCCACAACTTTATTTCTGTTTCTCGGGTTTGCCGAAAACAAGACTATTTCACTTTTATCCTATCATTCCAAGAAATACAACATTTGTTATTAATGAACCTGATTTAATTTATACAAAAACTAGGACCATCACATACTAAATAGGACCAACTATGTTCTATTACTTCAATTCTTTGAGGCCCATGTGAAAAGACATAATTTAAAAGAAGAGGACATGTGAATGCACAAACAAAATCGATAATACTACTTGCACGAAACAATACAACCGCATTTCTTCCGATTTGTAGTTTGCATATACCTGGTTAGTGACCTGCTCACACGGTAAAGCTGATTCAGCACAACCCTGATTGGCTTTAGCACAATTTTCAGTATGTGGTTTCTACAATTGATGTTCAGTTTAGTTGTAAGTAAACTTATACTAAAAAATGGGCATCGTTTGATAACTAAGTGGAAATTCCTGCACAGACCTTAGCAACCATATGTTCATGTGATAAAGATGAATTGGCATAACCCTCTTTGGTTCTAGTACAATTGCTGGGACACAATGGCTGCAACTTATGGTAAACAATAGTTTTAAGACATTAGCAAAAAAATTGCACTAATATTTATTAATGAAGAAAATGGTAGATCAAAAAACTACTGCGTCACCTGCATAGTAGTCGGTGGAGCATGCGCATTGTCAGATGATTCTTCAAGTCCATTATCAGATTCATGTTGGATGTCACGGCCATCAACTCTTTCATAGAGATCAATCTGCAACGAGAACATGATCATAGTATATTAATGCTCATCAATTTATCTTTACACAAAGAGAGATGAGATTCAGATGCTAACTTCATCATTTTGTGCAACTACAATTGCTTTTCTCCAATCCTCTCCAGGGAATTTTTGTGATATGAATGAACGCATTAGATTTATCTCATCTCTCATGTCTTCTACATTATCTCCTATTTTCCGTAGTGCAAATTGAACCTTTTCTTCTTGCTCAGATCGCCTAACAAAAGTCAATCCCTGAGAAACCCTTACTTCACTCCAATACTTATCATCATAGTACCCTTGAAGTTTTGACTCTTTTCCATGCACACTTTTAAACACTTCGCTATAATCTTTGGATGAAAGACTCCCATTGTTATTTGTTCTCCTTTTTGCTAGTTCCTCCTATTGAAATAAACACAAAAATCTCATTATACTATGAACTAATTTTTTTAATTTAACCATAAGAAAAAGCGTACCATTAGTATCTTCACATTCTCGTTAGTGTAATTGCCATCCTTTTTCTTATGAGCTTCATCCCATAGGTCAATCTTGTGAACCTTTTCATTCCTTATGGTTTCCTGTACAACAAAGTGAATTAGAAGGTCCATTAATTCTTCTGTTAGAAGATCTTTAGTTTGCCAAGTAACAAAATTTAGAGGAAATTTTTTAATTACCATCTCTTTTTTAACCTAGCGTGGTTTTTTCTTCCGGTTGTGTATGGATTCTTCTGTTTCTTTGCACATTGAGAGTTCTTTTCGCATAATTTCTGCAAATACAACAGATTCAGTCAATACGAATATGGCAAACTAATTATGGACTTCAGTTTAAGTATGAGAGAATGAAGACATCACCGTGTGTGAATCCTGACACCATATTCCAAGAAGAGCATCCCATTGATGTTTATTTACACCTTTTGGAACATCTCCCATAATTTCATCCAAAGACCTTGATACGGAGGGCTCCCGATCTTCACGATTTGGACAAGGGGTAACTAGAAGGGCCTAGATGAAATCCCAAACCAACAACAAAACCCCAACGGGTTAGCCTTTGGAACTAGGACTCAAATCAACTCGTCCTCCCAATGAATGCCTCAATTACCATCCGGGGGCACGCGCCGGTCCTTACAATCCAAGGGAGATTACAATGCCTAAGATGGAACCCTAATCTAGAGGGAAGAAACCCTAGATTAGGAGCAAAGCTCACTTTTAGTCTTAACAACGAGTCTAATCCTGATTAGGGTTTGGGTACGGGTATTTATAGCCCTAATGCCGTAACCCTTGAGGGCTAAGCCAAATCCTTACATGGGCCTCAGCCCGTTACTGTGCGCAGAATGTCCGGCCGTGGAGTTGGAGGGCGTTGTTCTCGGCCACCCTCCCGGAATGTCCGGGCATGGGGCCGGAGTGTCCGGGCACCATCCCGAGAGGAGTACATTCCTGGTAGGGGGACGTCCGGAGACTCCGGGCTTGCCCGGAATGTCCGGGTGTGTTGTGGAATCTCGGTGTCTCCGGGATTGGTACGTCCAGAGTGTCCGGGTCTCCTTGTCCGGAATGTCCGGACATGCTTCCCAGGCAGCATCCCAAGTCCTTCCTCCGCTTGGCATCGCTCCACTTGATTGTTCCTTCACACCTAAGCAAGCAAAGAGTTGAAGCATCAGGTAGTATACCATTCAACCTCAAATCAAGTGGGAAGGAGTCAAGGAATAGAAACACCTCATGTTGGATAGCCCTAGCTCGAGCTCTTGTCATTGGACCACGAGATTTTGGAGGTGGACTTGGTGGATTGGAATGAGACGTGGTATCTTCACCTTGATGCAGGAGATGTCCGCATCATTCCCCCCTTCTTGAAAAGGAGTCGACCTCGACTCCAAGTCATTGTAGCCATGGAAGGGTGAAAGGTCCGCGATGTTGAAGGTGTTGCTCACCGAGTACTTGTCCGGTGGAAGATCAATCTTGTAGGCGTTGTCGCCGATGCGTTGAAGCACTTGGAAGGGACCATCTCCGCATGGCTTGAGCTTCGAGTTACGTTCTTTGGGAAATCTCTCCTTGCGGAGGTGAATCCACACAAGATCACCGGGGTCAAACACCATCTTTTTCTTGCTTTGGTTGACTTTATTGGCATGACGAAGCACTTGTTGCTCGATTGTGGCCCTTGTCGTCTCATGGAGCTTCTTGATGAACACCGCTCGCTTGGAGGCATCCATGTTGACTCGCTCATGTAGTGGTAGTGGAAGAAGATCGAGTGGTGTAGAGGGGTTGAAACCATACACCACTTCGAATGGGCTCATGCTTGTAGTAGAATGGACCGCTCGATTGTAGGCGAACTCCACATGGGGAATGCATTCTTCCCACTCCTTCAAGTTCTTCTTGATCATGGTGCGGAGGAGAGTTGACAAGGTGCGGTTGACGATCTCGGTTTGCCCATCGGTTTGTGGGTGGCAAGTTGTGGAGAAGAGAATCTTGACTCCCAACTTGGCCCACAATGTCTTCCAAAAATAGCTGAGGAACTTGACGTCGCGGTCGGAGACGATGGTCTTGGGCACACCGTGAAGCCTCACAATTTCCCTGAAAAATAAATTAGCAACATGTGAAGCATCGTCGGTCTTGTGGCAAGGAACAAAATGTGCCATTTTTGAGAATCTATCCACAACCACAAAGACCGAGTCCCTCCCTGTTTTGGTCCTAGGTAATTCTAAAACAAAGTCCATGCTAATATCCTCCCAAGGTGCACTAGGAACAAGAAGTGGAGTATAAAGACCATGAGGGTTTAGCTTTGAGTTAGCTTTGTGGCATGTGATGCATCGTTGGACGAATCTCTCCACATCTCTTCGCATTTTCGCCCAATAATAGTGGTTGGACAGCATCATGTAGGTCTTGTCCCGCCCAAAATGTCCCATCAAGCCGCCGCCGTGGGATTCCTGCAAAAGTAGCGAACGCACGGACGACTCGGGAATGCATAGTTTGTTAGCTCGAAATAGAAAACCCTCATGCACATGATATTTGTCCCAACCCTTTCCTCTCTACAATTAGCAAAAGGGGAAGCAAATTTAGGGTCATTAGCATATAAATCTTTCAAGCACTCTAAACCCAAAACTTTAACTTCGAGTTGATTCAAGAGGGTCATTTTGCGGGAAAGAGCGTCCGCCACAACATTTTCTTTACCCTTTTTGTATTTGACTACGTAGGGAAAGGTTTCAATAAATTCAACCCATTTTGCATGTCTTCGGTTCAATTTAGCTTGGCCCTTAAGGTATTTCAAGGATTCATGATCGGAATGAATAACAAATTCTTTTGGCCAAAGATAGTGTTGCCAAACTTCTAGGACACGAACCAAAGCATACAATTCTTTATCATAAACCGGATAATTGAGTGGAGCACCATTCAATTTCTCACTAAAGTAAGCGACCGGTTTACCTTCTTGCATGAGCACACCCCCTATACCGATTCCACTAGCATCACATTCAACTTCAAAGGTTTTAGCAAAATCCGGAAAAGCAAGCAAGGGTGCCTCGGTTAAACGTTGTTTTAATTCTTGAAAAGCGTTTTCTTGAGATTGCCCCCATACAAAAGGAATGTTCTTCCTAATCAATTCATTCAAAGGGGAAGCAATAGCACTAAAATCTTTGACAAATCGATGGTAAAAACTTGCTAGGCCATGAAAACTACGCACTTGACTCACATTGACTGGGGTAGGCCAATTTTTAATAGCTTCAATTTTGGACTCATCTACCTCTATGCCATGAGTAGACACAACAAAGCCTAGAAACACAAGTTTCTCCGTACAAAAAGTGCATTTCTCAAGATTAGCAAACAAGCGTTCATTCCTAAGCACTAGTAGAACTTGTCTAATGTGGCTAACATGATCTTGCAAAGTTCTACTATATATGAGAATGTCATCAAAGTAGACTACCACAAATTTACCAATGAATTAGCGTAAAACATGATTCATTAAGCGCATGAAAGTGCTAGGAGCATTGGATAATCCAAAAGGCATGACAAGCCACTCATACAAACCAAACTTAGTTTTGAAAGCGGTTTTCCACTCATCTGCTTCACTCATCCTTATTTGGTGATAGCCACTCTTCAAATCAATTTTAGAGAAAATGGTTGCGCCACTAAGCTCATCAAGCATGTCATCTAAACGTGGAATGGGATGGCGGTAACGCACGGTGATATTATTGATGGCTCGGCAATCAACACACATGCGCCAAGATCTGTCCTTTTTAGGGACAAGAATAACGGAAACGGCGCAAGGACTTAAGCTTTCGTGAACATACCCCTTGTCAAGTAGCTCCTGTACTTGACATTGAATTTCCTTGGTCTCCTCGGGATTGGCGCGGTAAGGTGGCCGGTTGGGAAGAGGTGCTCCTGGAATGAGGTCGATGCGGTGCTCGATGCCTCGAATGGGTGGAAGCCCCGCCGGGATCTCATCGGGGAAGACATCCTCGAACTCCTGCAAAACACGAGACATAGCTAGAGGAAGTGGGGGTGAGTCATTAGTCAAAGCAACCACATCTTTGTATACAAGTACAAAGTGTAGTGTAGGTGGGTCTTTCCTCACTCCTCTCATCTCGGATTTGGTGGCTAGCATCACTAAGCCTCGATTGGCTTCCTGACTCTTTTCTCTCATTTTGGGCTTGTGGCTCTCGCTCACCGATTTGTGGAAGTCACTCAAAGTTGTGCTCTCTCGCTCGTCTCTCTTCTTTTCTTCTTGAAGCCTTGCCAACTTTTGAGCATTGTCGGCGATGATTTGGCTTGGCGTCATGGGGCGAAGTACATACTCCTTATGGTGCCACCGAAAGATATACTCATTAGTGTGGCCGTCGTGATGCGCTGCTCGGTCGTACTGCCAGGAGCGGCCCAACAGAAGGTGGCACACCGTCATGGGTACCACATCACACTCCACCGTGTCCTGATAGGCTCCAATCTTGAAAGAGACTTGCACCATGTGTTGTATCTTGACGGTGCCGCTGTCACTCAACCACTGCACATGTAAGGACGTGGATGCTTCTTGTACTTCAGGTTGAGTTTAGAGCACAGCTCTTGACTTGCAAAATTGTGACAACTCCCTCCATCGATTATGACTTTGATGGTTTTGCCGTCGATTGCGGCCTTGGTTTGGAAGAGGTTGCACCGTTGTTCAGGCTCATCTTGAAGTTGGACAGTGAGGATCTTCTTGGTGACGACGAGGGATGGACCCGACTCGGTCTCGCAATAGATTCGCTCTTGTCCATCTTCATATTCTCCTTCTTGTTCAATCCGGGCTACTTCATGGATGGCATCAATCTCGCCCTCGCTAGCAGACTCATACTCGCCTTCTTCAGTGATCAACATTACTCGTGCATTGGGGCACTGTCG
>JAGXJF010004396.1:0-114186 GCA_019208055.1 Stipa capillata
TACGCAGCTCCCTGCACTTATATCAAGTAGAGTGCGCATGACCCATCGTCAAGAACACAAACCAGCATTGTTCCCCACCTGGTTTATCTGACAAGAGCAGTATGCTCATCTCAACCGTGCGATCTGACACTCAAATTAGCACGCATCTAACGCAACCAGTGTCCCCCTTGTGGAGTTGAAGCTCCTTGACATGGATGAGATATACCCCAGAATCACCATCGGCCCGTGACATCATGGTGTCTCTCTCGCCATACTCCACCCCTTGGGGAGCTGAATTGTGGAGAAACTCGAGGCCGTCAAATCCAAGACGAGAATGTCGCTCATGGCGGCCGCCATGTAGATTCGAGGCCATATATGGGTTATTGTCGACGAGCACAGCTTTTAGCTCCGATCGCGGATGAGGGAGCTGTCTGTGGGTAGCACGCGCCGGAACCATCTTGCAACATAAAACCAACAGAAACAAGTAGGACAAGCCGCCAAGAGTAGAGATTGCCGTCCTGGAGTGGTGGAATGGTGATACAATGGCGCACAGCGGCGTGAATTCGCTCCAACCGTTGTTGATGTAGGTATCCAAGCTGAAGCTTGCGCGGAGGATGACGGCGGCGAGCTCGGGGGGCTGAGGCAGCATCGGGACGTCACCCGAGGAGGCGGAGGCCAGCGCTTGCAGACGAGACTGTTGGGAAAGGCGAGGCGGAGGATGATCTCGTGAGCGTCTGTCGCGTAGAGACGCCTTAGCGGTGGTCCGGAGGGACCCCCCTTTTGAGTTCGGCCCAGGGGAGTATTGAGTTCCTTACGAACCCAGTGCTATCGGAGTTTGGCTAGTAACTCAGTGGCTAAGGATGAAATGACACAAGGATTTACCCAGGTTCAGGCCGCCCCGGAAGGCGTAATACCCTACGTCCTGCTTGTTTTGTGTTATAGGCGTGTGCGGCAGTATGATGAGTTACAAAGGTATGCACTGTTCTTCTTCTAGCTCTAGCCCGGAGGAAGAACGGTGCTTCTTTGATAGGAGGTAAACTTAGAGAGATCTAACCTAATGAGAATCGAACTGGGAAAAATGAGCCCAACCCTTTGCATGGACCAGGCTCTCCCCTTATATATTCGGGGAATACCACATAGGTCGGCAAAGGAGAACACGAGCTGTACTTGTGCTGTAGACGACGTGGGCGTTACTGGAAACGCCCACACCTTCATTTAATGCCCACTGAGACTTTCGGCCGGGCCGTCGCCTCGCGGTGTGTCGGAGCAGGGGCTCTGACACCTTTGCCTTCGTGCGGGGCCCCCGCAGACGGAGACTTACGGGGTTTCTTCTGACTGGGTTGGTAAGACGTCCTCGTCGCGGGCCCCATAGGTCAGCCTCTCATGCCGCGCAATTGATCGCGCGGTGGGCGGCGTCCCCCATGGGGTAAAAAGGTTGACAGCGGACAGGGCGTGCGAGGCGGCGCGCTTGGTCGGTCAAAGAATCTGTCAGCCGGGCCCACCCCTCAAGAGAGAGAGAGAGGGATAGTTCACAGAGCTTATCGCCTGCACCGGTGGGACCCGGCCGATCGTCATCATGCCCTTACAGGGCTTTGGGTTCCCCGTCGGAATGACAGGCATTAAATGCCTCCGCCAGGGCGGAGGCTTGCTGGAGAAGCTTGGCGCATGGACGACGTGCATGGACGAGGTCGCCCACCAGAGGACACTTCATCCCCGGGCACTCGGTCCGAGCGACCTCCTTCGCTAGGAGGGGCGCCAGTTGTCTCTACGCGCCCCTGAGCAACACCCGAGCGCTCGGGAGCACCCGCTGGGGGGCCGCTCGGGCGCCTTGAAGGGGGAGCCCGAGGGAGAGCGCTCGACCCCGAGCGCTCCCCTGGGCCCCACATCTGCCAAGATGCGAGCGCTCGGGAGGGGACCCCGAGCGCGCCCTTCGCCTTCTGGGACGCCGAGCGCTCGGGGACGGCACCCGAGTGCTCGCTCAACGCTTGGGCCGTGGATTCGGAGGCCACGATCCTTCTGGTTGCGGATGCAGCATCTGGAGGAGACCCCTGTTCCTTGGGATTGGCGCGGGCTCTCGTACGGACACGATCGGGTGGGGCCAAGGCCCCGAAGCGACGTGAGCGCACGTGTCACCCTCTTGCGGCATTCTGGTGGACTCTGAACGGCGCATTAGGGGAGTACCTGACGGGCCCCATTCCGCCGACAGTAGCCCCGGCCTTATTTCCCAGCAATGGCCCGAGGGCTGCGACTTGCATAAGGCCTTTCCTCTGGGTCAAGCAAAAGATGCCGGCCATTCTGATGCGCCCTGCGGTAGGGGCGCTTTTAAGGCGCCTGACGCGCGGAGCGTGGAGCGACGCCCATACGGCACGCGGCCACTGACCGCGCGCTTCGGGTTACGCCCGCGCGGGAAAAAGCAGCGCTGCTCCGGACAGTTGCTGTGTCCACCGGATTTCGCGCGACTGCAAATTCACTTCGAACTTTTCGCCTCCCTGCCAGCGTCCTTCTCACGTTCCATTTGAGTTGGTTGCTTCTGTTGGTATAGTCAAGTAAAAAATTGACAATTCCAAGTCCAGCCCGATCTAACAATTAGGGCCCATAAAGACATGATATCATCTTTCTGTGATTAACCCCCCGGTAAATAGTCGCACCCGAGAGAAATACTGCTTTGATCAAAGTGCATGCAAATTTGACAAATTTTGATAAATTCCGCCTAAAAACATTTTAACTTATGACGTACCACGGGTAAAAAAAGGGATATGTTTCGGTTACCAGTGATTACCGATCCTACCGGCCCCTTCCAGTAAAACTTTCCATTCCGATGGCCAATAGCGACAACATGACTCAAGCAAGCATAAATTAGAGGTCTTCTCAACCAGGAAACAAACATCTCGCAAACAATAAGAATAGCATAGCAACACCTGCTCCAGTTACATAACATCCTGATCAGTACAAGTTATAATCAACTTTTGATTCACTCAAAAAAAAACAGCACAGAATATTGGCTCTAGACTCCCTCTAGGACAGTTTCTGCTACCAGCTACAAAGGGAATGCAGCTCACTACTGCTCTTCCTTGATGGCACCCTTGTCGCTGACGTAGATACCATCCAAGAACTTCCTGATATCCTTGTTCTTCACATGGCATTTCTGTTTCAAGTAAAACAGAAGGATTAGGATGGCGATAATTAAGCATCATGAAGATCACAGAAATGACAACACAATTAATTACTACAACCATAGTCAAGAGAAAAATGTGATGTGGAAATCAAAGAATCAAAACAACAAATTTATTCCAGCAATACATGTTAAATGCCTTGGGATATATTTTATATTTTCCTTTTGAGTTCACAGAAGGACAACGCTAGAAGTACAAATATGATATATGATGTGTGGTTAGGATGGATTATACATTTGTCATACTACACGAAAATCCTCATTATGATACGCCTAAATTAGAAAAGAGAAATAAACTCAAGCATGCTGGTAAAAGATATACAATCCACAATTAAAATTCATGTGGGGAGCACACTTAAGCATACAGACATAGTGTTCATTCCATAATACAGCAAAATTCTGACTTTACTAAGCATTAACTATCTCATACGGAATAGCTTAAGGTTCACAGTTAGAAGGCAACTATCTCATGATACGAGTTTGCAGTATGAGAAACAGAGATGCAAGGACTCTTACCTGGTTAATCAGGGCAGCGGAGCGAGAGACAAGCTCAATGTCATTGCCATCAAGGACTAGCTCATCCTTGACCTTCTCAGAACGCAAGATGGTCACACCGTCAAGCATATCAACTTTCCTCACCTACTCAAGGAAAGGATGAACTTCACTAAATTCCATGTTACAACAGGTAATGCCATACATGACATCACAAAGACACAATGCTAAAGTAGAGAGATTTGCCTCTCTAGAGCATAGTCTACTCAAACTTGTTTAAGGCCACACTATGAGCCAATTACCCTACGCCGACGGCATCACTATAGTACTGATAATGACCCCAGTAATGTTACAGCAGTGCCAGCATGGAGTGGTTAAATCATCTTAAATCAGGATAACTTTTGTATCATAGCAGTATCAGCATCAGTGATCTCATACCTAGGTGAATAAACTGTATTCACAGCAACAGCGCATGAGATTCTAAACCCTC
Source organism: Stipa capillata (assembly GCA_019208055.1). Classification (NCBI taxonomy): domain Eukaryota; kingdom Viridiplantae; phylum Streptophyta; class Magnoliopsida; order Poales; family Poaceae; genus Stipa; species Stipa capillata. The sequence goes on from JAGXJF010004396.1 coordinate 4,134, forward strand.
ACAAGAATCAATCATATATACATGGTTTCCAAGCTACATACAACAATTAGGAGTGCCGCAACAGGCAAAGTCACACAGCACATCACAAAAACACAATGGTAATGAACAGAGATTTGCTTGTCTAGAGTCTAGTCCACTCAAATCTGTCGAATGCAACACTATCAGCCAATTAGCTTATGGAGTATGACAAGCCTTGTGTTGCAACTAACAACAGTATCAGCATCAGTGATCCAAAGCTAGAGGAACAAATTCTGTTGGTCAGGTAGGTTACCTTCTTCTCGCCGAGGAAGTTCCTGATCTCGATGGCCCGGTTGCCGGAGGTGATGGAGGCGTTGATGGGGAAGTGAGCATACACAAAACGCATCTTGTAGCGGAAGCCCTTGGTGACGCCGGTGATGAGGTTCTGGACGTGGGAGATGGCGGTGCGGATGGCGGCCATGGTGCGGCGGGTGCCGAACCAGGCGTCGACCTTGAGCTTGCGGCCGCCGTCCTGCAGCTGGAAGTCGAGGTTGAGGTGCTTGAAGTTGCGGGTCAGCGTGCCCCGCGGCCCCGTGACCGTCACCATCTTCGCAGACACCTTCACCGTCACCTCCTCAGGGATGTCCATAGTCTCGGACGCTAGGATGGTCTTCATCTTGGCAGGATTCCTCTTCTTCTGCTCCGACGGCGGCGGCGGGGGCGACCGCGAGGGAGACGAGTTGAGGTCTTATATAGGTGGCGCTGCTAGGGTTTTGTTTGTAGGAGAGGAGAGAGTGGGCCCGGGCTGGAAATGGGCCACATTGGGCTGGATATTTCGCTTGTTGTGGCTACTACGTGCTTTCTCAGCATCAGTACTGTTAAAAATTATTTAACTTTTTTGTCTGAGTACGTGGCAGAGTAATTGCTATGCAAATTGTGTATCTACGTACATACATTCATAAAATAGTGAGTGTGAAAGAGGAGGCGAGTGAGCAGAGCTCGAGACAAATGTCAGTACCTACATCTATCCATCGATCCGAGGGAGCCAACGATTTCATTTCATTTCAGCTCAGGATGCTCACCGTCTCGGTACTCTTCGCTAGATACAAGGCGTATGATCGAAGCTTGAGCTTGCACAGTTCAATTGGGGAGCAAAAAAGAAACTAAGAACAGTGCAAGAAGAATTAATCCATCCTTGCATTGATTCCATGATCATGTCCATGGCATGATGATCAGTAGACTTCGACGTTCCATTGCTCGGCCTTCTTGAGCTTCTTCTTGTAGTCAAGCCAGTCAATTCCTACCAAAAATCAAGCATTTCATCATCTGATTAGATGCTGCTGATCGATTCAATCCAATTGATATTCAAGACCTAGAAAGTTATCAAATTTCGAAGCAGATTAATCGAATGGGATATATAGGTACCGTCTTTTGCAGCGAGGTCGACCATGATTTCGTCGATGCCCTTCTCCATGCCCTTGAGACCACACATGTAGACGTAGGTGTTGTCCTTCTTGAGCAACTCCCACAGCTCCTCCTTGTACTCCGCCATCCGCGTCTGGATGTACATCTTCTCCCCCGCCGCGTTCGTCTGCTCCCGGCTCACCGCAAAGTCCAGCCTGAAGTTCTCCCCTCCGATCTCAGTCATCTTCTCAAACTCCTACACAGTTCCAAACAACGCAAACCATATGTTAAATAGCTCGTTATCTTAAAAATATATATATGTCGATAGCTAATTTACAAGGAGATCGCTGATGGAGTAGCAGAGCACTCATGGACTGACCTCCCTGTAGAGCAGCGTGTCACTTGTGGGAACCCCCAAGAAGAGCCATGCCAGACCATTGAACTGCATGCACAATGTTTATATATAGCTCGAGAGTTAATTTTGGTGTGTCCAATGCATTGGAGAGGACAGACAAGCTTTCATGCCATTCAAGCATGACTAATATGTGGTTGATGTTACATACCTTGTAGTCCTCATGCTCCTCGAAGAACATCTTCCACAAGAAAGAGCGGAACGGAGCGATACCGGTACCCGTCGCAAGCTGCAATCAGGGATATAGAAAACAGAAAGAGGTGTTCATTAATTTCTACGTTCATGTGAGTAGTGATATTGCATTTATCCAATTCCATTTAAGATCAATTCTTAGAGAAGGTACGTACCATGATAATGGTGGCGTTGGGATCTTTAGGCATGAGCATCTCCTTGCCAACCGGTCCTGTGATCTGCACTTCAGAGCCTGGCTTCAGGTCACCTGCACATATTACCACAGCAGACGAGAAGAAGATGTCGATTAGCAAACCTTCATGTCAATCATGAACCAGTCCTATGTTCCTCTGATCACATTTCAGCTGTAAGACGACACATAAGAACAACTAACGAATTAAGAAGAGGAGAAGTGAAAAAGACTGACATAAGAAGTTTGAGCAGACTCCTTTGACGATCTCTCCTTGATCGTTGGTGTAAACTAGCCTCTTTACGCAAAGGGAAACCTACGGACAAGATAATCCAAATACTTCTTCATTAAGAAAATTAAGTAGAATCAATAGCAAATTAAGAACATGCACTAGTCGCCCACCGTCTTGGAGTCACCGAAATCGCCGAGGGCGCTGCTGGCAATGGAGTAGAGCCTGAGCTTGTGCGGTTTGCCGTTCTTGTCGACGCCGTCAGCGATCACACCAATGGACTGCCCCTCTCTGTACGGGATCTCACCTGCAAATCAAATCACCAAGTATCATTCAGCTCACAAATCTATTCCTTCTGATCGACATGCAGAAACTAACTAAGAAATCAAAGCATGGATCGATCAAGCAATTAGGCGAAAACTAAGGTGCCATACATGCATAAAAAGATGGACAGGACGGAAGTACCCTCGGTGCTGAAGACCATGTGCCATGTCTCCCCGGGTGCGTTGTCGCCGGTGATCCTGGTATTGAGGAGGCACCTGCCGACGTAGGGCTCCTTCGGCCTGTATTTGTTGGTCACCACCCCTTCGTCCTGCTTCTTGGAGATCTTCACCGGCGCCGGCGCCGGCTCCGCGGTGGCCGCGGGCTCCGTCGTCGACACCTGCGCGCGCACAGCACGGGCGGCATTGCGTACAGGTCTCGGGTAGGCCAAGAAGCATGTCGGGGTGGCAGAGGGCGAGCCGGCGGCCTTGACGGCCGGGGAGGAGGGCAGAAGGGCGGCGGTGACGGCGGCCATGTCGACTGGATAGTAGAGTAGAGAGATGTGCGGTCGCGTGTCTCTAAGGATTGGGTATTTGGGTCTCTAGAGGGAGGAGATTGAGTGGAAGGGAGACGAGGTGAGGAGCAAGTGGTGACCGCGCGTGCCCCAATCCGATCCATGCACGGAAAGCAGGGAGCCGCTTCAGTTAACTGGAGGTTCACTAGGTCGCTCGCTTCCGGTAGCTCCTAGACTCTAATCCTGAGATGGGATGCAAAGCTCTCATTCAAAGGTACTGTATTGATAAGTCTGGTTCACAGAGATGCATTCTTACTGATGATCCTGCTTCTAACCCCAATTGGGTTGCGGGCTTGCGCCCAGTGACAGTATAAAGAGACCATGACAGTGTAATTCTATATAAATGATAATGAGAGTCGTGATACGGCGACGATTCAGACTCTACATGCCGTTAGATAATTGATGCAACGAGGTGGTCGACACAGATAAAACGGACTTCTCACACACAAAAAAAGGATATTTGATTTTGTATTTAAGAAGTGCCCAAGTCGCATCCATACACGTTTATTTGATATTGCCTCGACAGTTTGTCGTAGTGATTTAAACAATAGCTTTGGCTACTACACAATCGTTTATGCATGCATGGACCTACAGTTCAGCGCGGCTGCTTGCATGTATGGATGAGCGTCAGTGATTATCCAAACAAAGAAGGATGCTCAACATGCTAACGGTGCGTCTGTGTATTGATCAAATAGCATGTGCCTAAACAGCAGCTTAAATCGTGTCGGACATCTGCTAATTGGACCTACATCACAGTTGGTGCGAGAATGATCTTGACGTGTATGTATGGCTATGGCTGAGGTCGATCAAACCTTGATCAAATCTGCAGAACGGCTGGGTTCCTTCACTAAGTGGAACGGCTCCTAGAGTTCAGCGACGATAAGCTCGCTCGTTAACGACCCCGGTGGCGGAGCTGATGCTTATCTCCGTGAACCGTTTACCGCTCACTTACAATACCACTACTGCAGAAATAATCATACAAAATCTCTAATTACAAACGATTCATTAAAAAACTATCTATAATATATTTTATCATAGATATTTTTTTTATCAAAATCAACGTCAAAAACGATTTCAAAAAAATTCACCTATGATAAGTAGACCATTATACACGGTTTAGAAAAAACAAATATCTAAAATAACTTTGAGGTGTCATCACAGAAGGTATTTTTTAAAAACTATATATGATAAATAGGTACATCATAGACAGTTTAAGAAAAAAAAGTTTGTGAACTGGTACATCACAGCCCAGAGCTGTAGCCCAAATCGGCCCATCATCCATAGCCTCACCTAACCCTAAATCACCTACCGCCCCTCTCACTCCATCTCAACTCCAAGCCTCAACAGCGACCCTTCTCTCCTGCTCTCCCCCCCCCCTCCTCCTCCTCCTCCTCCTCCGCCCGACCCTTCTCTCCCTTCTCCGGCGCCCGACCCTTCTCCTTAATAGCGTGCAGGCCTCTCCGCCACCTCCTCCCCCTCTCTCAGATCCAGGCGCGGTCGTCGCCAGATCTGACCCCCTCCTCTCAGATCCAGGTGTGGAGCGAGGGCGCAGGTGCGGCACGCGAGGAACTGGTGGAAAGGGCATGGCCGCCTCCGCCATAATCACCGCCACGCTATCCTCCACCAGCGACGGTTCCGTCGGTGCCGACTTTCCTGGCGAGGCTGCTGCCAAGATGGAGTTGGCCACCTTGACGGATTCGGGCCTTCTCTTCCTCGAGCTAGCAAAGGCGGTGGTGGCCACAATGGATCGGGGCCATGATGGTGGGGGCCACTACAAACATGTAGGTTTCGTCCCTTTGTTTTCTTCTTCTCTCTGATGGTCTCTGATGGTCATGATAGTGGCAGTCACTATGAATGGATGATAGATTTCTCTATTGTGTATCTCTGTTGTGATTGTTTGGGTGATTTCTTTGGAGATCCAACATATGCCTATGTAACATCCCTAAACCTTTAAACATGTTTATCGTGTACATCATGGCATTCACGCATAAGTCAAAATTGAGAAGAATTTTGAACTTTTAAAATGTCGAGGAAAAGCCTTTAAGAATAGGAGAAAAATCCTAATGAGGAGAAGGATTCAATTTGGGTTTCAAGATTCATAATAAAGTATATTAGAAAGTATTCCAAATATCTCCATGTGTGTTATGAAATTATAGACAAATTTTTAAACTATAAAAATTTGGTTTGGATTTGTCTAAAAGGTTAAAATAGAAATCAAGAGATAAAAATAAAAGAAAACAAAGTAAAAACCTAAAACTAAACCCTCCCCCCCGGATGCCATAGGCCCCTTTTCTCCCCACGCTGGCCCACTAGCACCCCAGCCCATCCCCGCCGCTTGGCCCTCCTCACTTCTCCTTTATCCCGTCGCCCCCTTCTCCCTTATCCGCCGCCACCAAGCTGCTCACATAGCTAGTCGCCGCCGATGCGCATCGGGCGCGTGATCGCCTCCCCGAGCCACCTCCTGCTTCAGCCTCGGGTGTCGTCCCTCCCTCCCTCCTTATCTCTCTCTTCCCCCCCCCCAGACCGAGCCCTCCCTGCGTTCTCTCTCTCGGCATCCCTGTCTCTCTCTCTCTTGTGCTTCTCGACACCGACGACCACTGTCACCTCGCCGCTCCGCCGCCCGAGCCGCTCGCCTCCCGCACTACCTCGCTGCGCCGCCTCCCCGAGCCAATGCCACCGGAGCCCCTCCTCTCCCTCCCCGCCTCGGTGCCACCCCGCCTCCAACCGAGCACCGCCTGCCTCCACCGCCTTGCCACCGCCTTGATAAGCCCTAGCCCCGCCGCCTTGCTTGGCCTCGCCCCGCCTCCCCGAGCCTCGCTAATGCCGGTGGTGCTGGCCGGTCGAATCGGCTGTGGCGCCCGAGCTCACCGAGCCGTTCGGCCGAGTCCGGCCAAATGATTAGGGTCATAATGACCCGGCTTAATGCCTGTTCAGACACATTAATAGCAGCATTTATTGCTAAGTGTAATTATATATGTAATTAATACCAATCTCGGTTAATTACTGTTCTGACATAATTAATATTCTTAATTAATGGTTTCGACACATTAATGATCGTAATTAATGACTAACCAGTGCAATAAATGAACTAATTAAATTTGTCTCTATGACACCTAGGCCCCACGTGTAAGAAATAACAGAAAATAAATAAAGAAAATAATATATATGATGGTGGGTCCCACCTGTCATAGACTCGGTCAACTTTGACAAGAGTTGACCATGAAGACCACATGTCAACCTCTGTTGCTATTTGAAATTATTTATATTATTTTATTTACTGAGAAAAATACAAAAAATGGTATTAAAATGATTAAATCTTGGAAAAATCATAGTAAATCTATTTTTAATTAGAAAATGTAAATAATGTATCAAAATGTTCAGAAAAAATGAGATCTACCTAAATATGTCATTTTCATACATGTTTGCGTGCTAGGAAAAAGGTAAATTGCTAAAAACTCAAATTAAGGTTTTTCGATTAGCCGAAGATCATCGGATCGCGATATCTCGAGCGTCCGGATTCCGATTAAATTGATTTCACCTGCATTAGTCTTTATTTTGAATTTTCTATGCCATGACATACATTCCATACCATGCTGATGTTCATCATTTTGATGTTTATTACTGCACTTCCTTTTTCTGGTGTTTTCGTTCTTCACATAGAGACAGAAGATTCCGAAGCGTATAATCCCGAGCAGGAACAAGACCTAATAGCCAAACCTCAAGGCAAACAACCCCTTTGAACAAATTGCAACCACCCCATTACATTCAAAGTATTATTTATTTTTAAACTTTTATCGCATGCGTTCAACTTATACTTTCCGTTAGATACTAGCTTTATTACTTGCATGACTTACTTTGTCGTCCAATCAACAACACCACACCCCCAACCTATTTAGAGTAGTATAGTGGTTACTTCTAAACTACTTACATTGTTAATTATGCTTAGACATGTAAAAGTCATAATTCCTTGGATGGCAGACAAACCAACACACTCTGGGTGGGTTAAGTGGTAGGTGGGTGTTCACTGGGAAGTAACTAATGAACCTGATTAATAATTATCGGGTTAGACGAGAGGCCATGGCTGGGAGCATGGTGGGTTGTCTCGTTTTCCCATAAGGACCTGTTCCCGGTGTCCTTTTGAACCAAGATTTGCGTACTTCTACACGGATGCTATAATAGGCCATCCACGACTAGATAATTTGTCTAAACTTAAGCTATGAGCTGCATAGTTTGCCGTTTCCAGTTGTTGAGTGAATGAAAAATGATGTGATGTGGTGCCTCAATATAGGTGTAAGGGTTACACACAGTCCGGGACCGAGGATGTATCACTTGCTACAACTTTTGGGACCGTGTCGGGGGATTGGTGTACACGGATTAGCCCATTAGGGTGGCTCATACTTAAGTCAAAAATATCGTAAATGTCGTGTTCGATCACACTCTGCTAACACACCTCGTGAAGTGTGTCTCTGGCCTGGTATTAAGAGTCGATCGATACATGTAGGTAAAGTGTACACCCCTGCAGGGTTTGAACTATTCGAATAGCCGTGTCCCGGTTATGGACAGCTTGGCAAGAATCCGCATCGAATTAGACAACTACAATATTACCTTAAAATATGCCAACTCCAAGGTTGAGGAATTAGTGATTATTTTCTCCCTGGTGGTTGAGAAAGAATCAAGGGTTAAATGTATGGTGGTCTGCAATAGAGTTTATCGTGAAGTTTCGATTCATCTCTTTTAAAAGTAATCTAGTAATCGAATTTCATCCTATTTAAAAAATATTATCGAAAAAATAATCATCTTATTTGAAACCCCACGTCCAATGAGACAGGGTATCCGCAGATTATCGATATGGCATAGTGTACATCTTCGGAGAACAGAATCATGAGGCTTGATGATAACGATGACGACTGTTTGATGCAACTTTATAGGAGGTCTTCCGCGGATATAATTAACTGGAATCCTTCTGATGCTCCAGGAATCAAGAACTACACAATCGTCTACATGTCAGATGCAGTACAGGGAATATGTGAAAAGGAGAGCTTGTAAATTCTACAAAAATTAATATAGAGTGCAAGTTCGCCATTTTTGCTTCTCTCTCTCTGTTTTGCTTATTTATTTTGTATACAGTCGTATATTGGCACCAAGAGATTTAAATATTCCTCTGGCGCAAAACACCTAGTTGGTTGAGCAAGGTGGAAAAATGTCACGCCAAGGCTGCCAAGAATTACGACCTGAAGATTGGCGTGTGTTTATCCACCATGACGGTAGAATCGAATGTGCAGATGAAGATACGACTGGAAGAATTCAGGCTATCTTAAATCCTGTAACTTTAGCATTACTCTCTTGTACTGAGACTGTAATAGGCTGAAGTTTGCCATAGCTAATGATGCAGGAGACTTCGGTATGAAATGTTGTATAGTTTCGTTTCTATATGAAATGGAGCTGGGGAGTTTGTCCCCCACCGTTTCTAATGATTAAGTATTCTGTAATTGGCTTGACTATTGGACGGCTTTGCAGAAAGAAAAGAGATAAGGTGCCAGAAGGCTCGAGGCTGTGGCAATAGAGGCCTTTCACAGGTCCAGAGGATGGGCTCCAATCACTACTACGAGAATCGCAGAGGTTTGAATCTGTTCCTGAGTTGGCGGCTGATATGTCACAAGCTGGATGATGTAATCGTTTTGTCGGATGGTATCTTTGTAGTCATGTAATCCTGATCTGATGAGGCGATAGCACTCATCAGAAAACTTAGCTGTTTTTTTTTCTCTTTTACCCTTTATATATTGCTACTTCTCGTGGTTTCGTTAATGATATCGGAGACAAAACCTCTTTTATCAAAGTAGGTCTGCGCACCCACTGTGCACTCTTAGGTTGTGGACTAACCAACTGGGCAAATGAGGTGATGCCAGTGGATAGATAAGAATCAATTGAAGCAATGACGCGTGCTTGATTTCCATGTACCTGGGCGGTTTATTAGGCGTGATCGATTGCATGAGCTGCATCAGCCAGTCAGTCCAGTGTAGACACCAATACATGCTAATGATGATTTGCTTACTGGGCTTCACATTGCGAGTCAGGCACTCAGGCTAGCTCAAATCCTGAAACCTCCTTGGTTGGATTCGATGCTAGTGCATTATTTGTTCAAATGGTTATTATGCACTTAGCATTTTGAAGGTATACTAAGACATATTATCATATAATTATTATTGGTTATTACAATGTAACAGTACATTTATTTTTTTAATATAGTATAACTTATAGTTGCAATTAGTTGTGCAACCAACTAAGCGATAAGCCATATCTCAACTAACACTCAGTCTATCGAGTGAGCCTACTGAGATGATACAAGCAACTAATCATACTTTTATTTGATCATTCCATACATCCGATATGACAGTACCGAAGAAATTGGAACAAATAAAACGAAATAAGGTCGCCGACAGCGAATTAGGCCTACGACATATTTAAAGCCCATCAAAATCCAAGCCTATCTTCACATGTATCCCAGCCCAAAATATGAGTCCCAAGCTAGGAAATTAAGCCCATACAACACGGAAATTAACAAGGTACTCCACCTTAAAGTTAGCGCAATAAAGCGAATGATAATAACAGTACATATCTGCACTATATATTCATTAGACATATTTGACGTTGTTCTTCAATGGAAAATACCATGTTGACCATTTGTACGCCGTATGTGTTAAGCCTCTCATTACTCACATCCTTTTTGTTTTTTGAGAAATCGTGCACATTAGGTAGCTTAATTAGATGGCGTCACCCCAGAAAATGTATTCTCTCTTTAATATTTTGTGTGGACGAGGAGGTAAGTAATTGGCTAGTGTTGTGATACACACATGTACTATATCAGTTGCTATTTTTTCTCTTCAAGACTACGTATATCATTTTCATTTGGATACTGAATATATCAGTTTCCATAGTAGTATTGATGAAGAAGCTAAGGATAAAATGCTTTCACTATTACATCATCATCTGAGACAATTTTAGCCACAATATAAGAACATGCATTACGGATAATCGGTCTTATCCCAGAAGGTTCCTAAATCTTCTTGGATTACGTCACATTCCAGAAGATTCTCATCTCGGAACAGTCTAGAATTACATCTACATCCCAGACGGTCATATCTTCAGATTTGAATCGTCTAGGACAATTCTGTGAGGTAGCGGTCATAATGGATATCTCAGAAGGTTTCTTCTGCCTGAACCGTTTGGGAGAGCAATTATGATAGCACTATTCGTTTTATTTTTATTTTTGCCTTGAAACAGGAAATTTCACAGATGTCATATCCGCAGGTACACATTCACGTTCACAACAAATGAACAGATTTGTGATATAAAGAAAATATGCATAGAAACAACACATTAACATCTCCATCAGTATCCACATAACCAAGTAACACGCTCTTGACACTGATGAATGAAAATTTGTGGGATGCAGCTTGTGTACATGCCTGATACCAATTGGGATCAGAGATCTCTAGAATGCAGATTGGATTCAAGGAGAAAGCTATGTCAGAAACTTGTGTTATCAAATCTGATTGGTTTCTGTTCTTAGTTTTGCAGAGATCTGTGGTCGCTGAAGCATTTTTCAATGAAAATTTATCTCTCTAAAGATGGTGATGTCTCTGTTGCCAATCTAACACTATTCATGCCCAAGCTTATCTGCTAACAAAATGTTTACTTAGCTCTTGTTCTGGGTCGGTACCCTTTTTTAAAAGAACTCTTATTCTGTTAGTCCACCAATAGACCACATGATGCTTTAATCAACTTTGCTAAAAAAGCTCTTTGTTTGATTATCATTTGGCATATCCGGTATGAAATTCGAGGGCGACTTGCCGAAATATAGACATGAATAGACTACTGATGCTATCAGCAATATCAAATCTTTCTAATAGTAAGGGATTAGAAAATATGCATATGCAAAGCAAGAAATGTTTTGGAAAACTTTTCAATACTGAACAAAGAGAACATGAATTTGAACCTGTACTGGAATGCAGGCCTCCAACTTGAAGTCTTACACGAAACAATACACACAGAAAACCGTTAAGAGGTTCACACATACATGCACAAGAATGTTCAGAATTCTAGAGCAGAAGAATATGCATAAGTCACAATGTTCAGAATTCTGTAACAATTGGCAGCTGGTGCACAATTTCAGCATTCATCCAAATTTCACCCCATCAGTCCTCGCTTGCCGGTGGCCGTCATGGCTGCCGTCGCCTGATTAATTACATCATTTGACACTAATAAGCGATCGACAGATCAACCACAGAGGCTCCTTTTCCCCTCCCCCAGCTACAGTTGAGAGAGGCGGAAAAGCGGCGACTTCGGGTCCTCTCCAGTCTCGCCGGCGGGGCCGTCGTTCCTCTTCGTCTCCAGTCGCCTCCGGGCACCACGAGACGGAGGGTGACGCGGCCTCGGCCGGTCGTGTAAATAGGACCCTCGGTGGTCCCGTTTTGCCGTTCCAATGCGCCGCCGGTTCGTCGGATTCCCCGGCGGTGCGAGGAGTATGGGTCTCCCGGCTCCTAATCCGGCTCATCGGAGCCCTCGTCGGCGATGGTGAGGGGCCAGTGGAGTTAGGTTTTGTTCTTTTGTGTTTGTTTTGTAGGTCTCCGCGTTGGATCTCGGCGGGTTGCTTCACATCGGCCTTGGCTTTGATGCTGACGAACCCGAGATCCGGTGCTGCTATCCTGTTAGCTGTCTCTCTCCGAGCTCCGGCGGTCGCTTTTTCTGGTTTGGCTCGCGGAAGGTCGTCGGCATCGGGCGTGTTCTCGTTGGCCTGCTCGGCTTTGGGGCGTTGCCCCTGCCGATGGTCGTTCAACGGGGATCCAGATCCACCTCTCGCGGTGGTCTTCTTATGCGGCGTTTCTACCGAGCCTTCTGGCTCTACTTGCCTGTGCAGGTGCTCGAGCGGCGCACGGGTCGTCGTCGCCCTCCGCTCCGGCCGAACGCAGCGACGCTTCGCAGGAACAGTGCGGGAGCCCCCAGGGACTTCATTGTAATTTCTTTTAGTTTAGGGGCTTCTGTGCAATTTGTCTCGGGACAGCTGTACAACTCTAGATGCTTCTACTGTACGCGTGCGTGTATGTGTTGTAAGGCTCGGGGCGCTTGTCCCCGCACAGTGGCTTAATGCTAATGAAGTTATCTCAAAAAAAAATTACATCATTTGACAACTATGGCAAAAGCACTTGGTGCTTGGTGCTTCATACTAAACTTACTGACATGTTTTTCACCACTAAACATTGAAACGTCTTTCAGGGTATTGCGTAAGCAAAACCAACATTGAGGCACAAAAGCCAAAATGGTACACCTAGGTTGCAGCAGAATCAAATATCATTCTGTAATAGGCAAAAACTCTTGAAGTGTTTCAGATCAAAGAGCTGGGCTGAACTTGTCATCAAGAGGACACTGCAAGGGTATTGTCATAAAGAATGGCTAAGGAGTGCCTAAAGTAAACTACCAGGTTTTTGTAGGTTTTCGTCTCTATACAAATTTCTGAGCGTGCCATAATCATTACCCAGGCAGACGAGCGGCTGAGAGGACAAGTGAAGGCGGCGGCCGTGGGGATGAGGGGCGGCGTCGTACTCGCGAAGGATGAGGTTCGGCCGCGGAAGGGGCGAGCGACGGAGGCGGCCAAGCAGTGGCATGGACGAGCGAAGGCGGCGGCCAAGCGGCGCAACGTCGCCGTACTCGCTACGAGGGAGAGGAAGGGAGATGAACACGATTGTTACGGTGGATCAGGGAAGGATGGCCTGCCAATCACCCAGATGACCAAATTACCGTCGCAAAAGAAATAGTTTTTGATGAAAAACGTCTCTAATGTCCTGCTAAATAAACAACTAGATTTAACTTAACAGAATGTCTATTTATCAGTTGCCTGTAATTTTTTTACATCTTAGTCACTTTTAGACTTTTTGATCAACATCCAACCATCTTATCTACGCCTCACTCCATATATAACATATAAACTAAAAATTGCACTAAGTTTTCACTAACATTATATACTTTTAAATACTGTTATTTTAGGCTAAATGGTGTACAATTTTAGGTAATTAAGATTTACAGAAATTTCAGACAACTAAGAATTAGCCAACACGTTAACTTATACTACTTACCTTGACTAGCGGTAAAATGTACCATAGAAAAACTCTCTGTGAAAGCTAAAGATCGATAGTCCATGTGATGTTATGTTAGTTCAATCAAACAGTACGTACTTTATTTTCCAGGCTACGAAGTACTCTCAAACAAAAGAAAAGCAAAATGTTCCATCCATCGATCATTCGATTCCAGTTTAAAGGAATTGAAATATGGTCGGCTCTCGTCGTGAGAATTAAAAAGACAAGGATCAAATGCCTTTGCTTTGCTTGATTTGCAAGCCATTTATTAGTGTCGGCTAACGGCATCAGTTCCTCAATTTCTCAACTTAGTTTCAAGAAAAATGTTATATTTATAGTCTAAATTTGTTTTTCATAGTATGAGTTTCTCTTGAACGACAAAAATGTTTTTATCACATAGAAAAATATTTTTTCATCACACGAAATTTGTTACATAAAAATATTATATTGCATTGATTTAAAATTTTTGTTACATATACTTTATTAAAATATTTCTATCACACAGCAGAAACGTTTTCACAGTATTCCGATCCGGTGCTAGGATCAGACGTCTGATCCCTAGTCCTAGCCTAGTTTCAATCTAACTAAAGAACGAACAAATTAAATTAATTATTATCTGTGCAAAAGATTAAGGAAAATTAGTTTTGTTCGTGGAAAAGCGCAATTAAAAGGAGAAGAAACTTATTTGTGCATGACATCAAGCATGCACCGATCGGGTAAAGTTTTGAAGAGAATAATATCTTCATCACGAGTGGTTTTTAATTACCTCCTGTCTACTTGTAATGCATTCTGCATGCTCGCGTCTGCAAAGCATCGGATTTGCATGTCACCAACGAAAAGCTCCATCTAGTTGCATTCCGCACATGCTGATTTTGCTGTTTCTCTATTTTTTTTCTCTTCGATTCTCAGTAATACACGTCCAGATGATAGTTTCTGTTGGGTAAATATATTACTACTGATGCGATGCCCGACGATTTGCAGGAGCATAAAAATCCACAATGCAATACATATAAATCAGTTGTCAAGAACATGTATACGGGGGGTTTTGTTAATGGCGGCCGGATCGAGCTGATGGATCACTGGTCGCCACTCGCCCATATGTTAAATCTGGCCTAATTACACAATATTCCATCAATGAATAAAATAAGCATTCGATTCCTGGACGAACAGGAAAAAATATGCGCATGTTGCATCCACTTTTCACCCGGTCTTTCTTTCCATCTTTTGGAGTAAATCCCGTTGTGGACCATGCATGTTACAAATAACAGGTTGAAACAGATTTTTAAAAATCACCACGTTACACCAGATTTTATAGCCGATGAAAGTTGATGGGATTTTTCATGCTAAATATGGTGATACTTCTAAGGCTTGGTTTATGATTGTTAAACTGGGTTGTGTTAAATTCACTTTATAATTGTCGAAATATTAATATCTTTAATATTTTGGACTTGTACGTGATATTAGATTAGTATGTAGATTAAACTTCATATCAATAACTTTTTATGAGGTATAAAATTATGAATATATATTGATCGTGGCTATTAGTAATTAAAGTACATCAGATCAATGTCTATGACAATTTATCAGTTGTGGTCTATTAATAATAAGGGTTCGCTAGATTAATGGCCGGATGACATTTAGATGCAGTTATAAGAATTTATAGGTCGTGATCTGTTTAGTTACAATTATGAAGATTCATCGATTGTGATATATTTAGGTACAATTATCAAGATCTATCGACTATATCTGTTTAGGTACGACAATTATAATGATCTATCAGTTGTGATATGTTTAGGTACAGTTATGATGATCTTATCTGTTCAGGTACAATTATAAAGATATATCGGCTATTGTCTGTTTAGATACAGTTATGATGATCTGATTTGTTCAGGTACAATTATGAAGATCTATCGGCTGTGATCTGTTTATGTAAAATTATAAAAATCTATTGGTTGTGGTCCACTAATAGTAATAGAGTCCACCGGATTAATGACTGGATGTTTTTTTTGCGTGAAAATTTCTAATATATCTATTTTTTCTATTGTATTGTATATATAATAAATAGATAATAGATAATCGATAGAATAGAAATAGACATAGATATATTGCCCATCTTTCTCCAACAGCTCGGGCTTTTAGGTGAACAGACTCGTTCATGCAATTCAATAATAATCTATTGTGAAAAAATAGCCGTAGCTATAAAAAAAATTAGTTAGCTAAATAATAAAATAGACAAAAACTAGTTAGATAAATAAGATGATCATAATCCATCGCATGACAAATGCAGCCAAAATCTATTGAATGTATCGTTTTCCACGAATACATGGTCCACGGTGGAATTTACTTTTCCTTTTGCTCGGAACAACCAAATTAGTAGTGCAAATCTGAATACTTTACTTTGGCATATACTCCTTGTTATGTAATTTAAGGGTACCTTTTCAAAGCATGCAGCCTTGGTCATCTTCTCTCTTTCTTTCTCGCACAAAGCTAGATGCACAAATTCTCCCATTTCTTTTGGAAGGTGGTACGTTTCTTCCAGTACTTTGGATGGTTTTACAGAACAGTCATGGGCCAACATATTGGTATCATTCTTCAGTGCACACATAAAGCAAATAGTATTTGATGTAACTAATTAAGGTGTAGAATATTGTACGTCTCCATAGATTTTGTGGAGGGCAGGCCATAATAGCCTCGCTACATCATGTCTGATGTTATCAGTTAAGGACCTAAATTGGGTCCAATTAGCAATACGTTAGCTAGTTAGCTTGATTCTGTTGAATCATCTTATTGATCAAGAGAAATGGATTGCAGACCTACGGTAACAATGCTGGCGTGTTTGTTGTTGTGTTTTGCAGTGATGAACACACTGACTAAGATGGCTTTCAATGAAGGGATGCACACCACTGTCCTCATCACCCTTCGTCAGCTCACTGCCACGCTTCTTCCTCGCCCCAATCGCCTACTTCAGAGAGAGGTTTTGTATCAACATTAATTTCCTTAATTAGCATCTTGTCCGTGTTAAACTTTTCTTTTCTCGGGAGACTTCCTTGAGTAAAGCTAGGAGTACTACATATCGCAAGACAAGTTAATTTGAACATATGCTGATTAATTTATATGGTTTTGATGGATGTAGGAAGACAAGACCAAAGCTTACGACCGAGATTTTTGTCTATCTCTTCTTCAGTGCGTTGCTCGGGTAATTCTCATACTTAGTTACCACCATCCCTCCGTTCATGATCAATGCTCTCGCGTGCTAATTCGATGAAGCTTAATTTGATTGACGGTGTGCATGATCTTGCAGAGCCTCACTTACCCAATGGCTTTTCTTCCTCGGGCTACGATACACTTCGGCGACATTCGCATGCGCCTTCATCAACATGACTCCCATGTTCACTTTCCTCTTAGCACTTCCTTTCGGGTATTTCTCATGCCTGCACACAAATTAATTCTACAACAAAATGCATCTTCTGTTCCAAAACTAAAAGAAGTTACAATTCTGCTATATATAACCATGCATTGCATGCAATGCACAGGTTGGAGAAACTGGAGATGAATACCAGAGCCGGCATAGTCAAAGTGACAGGCACAGCCGTAGGGCTGGCAGGAGCAATGGTGCTCGCACTCTACCAAGGCCCATCCCTGACGTCATCTTCCCCAGCAGCAGCAGCAATGGAGCATGCTGCTCATGGCGGTGCACACAGGTGGGTGGTCGGGTCAGTGGCGCTGCTGGCCGGCTCGGCATGCTGGTCTCTGTGGTTCATTCTCCAGTCAAGGATTGGGACCAAGTACCCTGCTCTCTACTCGGGCACTGCATGGATGTTCTTGCTCAGCTTCCTCCAGATGGCTGCGGTGGGGCTTGCAACAGAGAAGATGAGCTTCGGGGTCTGGATGGTGGCAAGCAAGCTTCAGATCATCACCGTGCTCTTCGTTGTAAGCAAAATGAAAAATTCTGATCAGTTTAGTTAGTCGATTATTATCTCGGAAGCCGAGTGACATGAGAAGGTTCTTGCGTTTCCTGATTAGGGGATCATGGGCTCTGGATTAGGGTTCTTGGCCATGTCATGGTGCATAGAGCAGAGAGGGCCGGTGTTCACCACTGCATTCACGCCTCTCATCCAGATCGTAGCAGCTGGGATCAACATGGTTGTTCTCCACGAGCAACTCCATCTTGGGAGGTACATCGATCATGTCCCATTGGTTTTTGTTCTGAAGATGGATGATGTTTTGTGTGGTTAATTTGTTGTTGTCTTTTTGCAGTGTGGTAGGGTCCGTGCTTGTGATCATGGGGTTATATTTCGTTCTCTGGGGAAAGAGCAACGAGAGAACCAGACCTCCTCCATCCAAGCTCGTATTGGAAGAAAAAACAGAGCATGAATCACGGATTCAGACTGTATGATAAGCAGGCGCGAGGAAATTATGGAGCGAGTATCTCTAGCTACGTGTGGATCAAATCAGAAGAAAAGAGAGATAGTTGAAGATTTTCTTTGTGTTTATCCTTCTTGAGAATCAAGTGGTATTCAGAGAAAGAGATTGTATGCGTGTACGTAGTTCCAGCTTCGATGCAGCTGCATACATTTATCGATTGATCAAATTAATTCACTTGATTGTGGTCCTTGTGCGATATGGCAGCAACGGGGGAGGCTAAAAATGACTAACATCACAAGGTTAATGCAATTATACTGGAAGCGAATACGGAGTAATACTTTTGTTGTAGGTTGGAACTATTGCAATCTTGGTTTGCCTTGTTGGGCCTCAAAGGCCCAATGAGGCCCATCCTCCTCTCAACAAACCCTAACAAACCCCACATATATAAGGCCGCCTCCTCTTCCCCGCCGCAAACAAAACCTCCTCCTCCCACCCCTTCCCCCGCCGCCGTTGAGGACTCCTGCCAAGATGAAGACCATCCTAGCGTCCGAGACTATGGACATCCCGGAGGAGGTGACGGTGAAGGTGTCTGCGAAGATGGTGACGGTCACGGGGCCGCGGGGCACGCTGACCCGCAACTTCAAGCACCTCAACCTCGACTTCCAGCTTCAGGACGGCGGCCGCAAGCTCAAGGTCGACGCCTGGTTCGGCACTCGCCGCACCATGGCCGCCATCCGCACCGCCATCTCCCACGTCCAGAACCTCATCACCGGCGTCACCAAGGGCTTCCGCTACAAGATGCGCTTTCGTCTACGCCCATTTCCCCATCAACGCCTCCATCACCTCCGGCAACCGGGCCATCGAGATCAGGAACTTCCTCGGCGAGAAGAAGGTAACCTACCTAACCAAACAATCATTCTTTTCTCCCCTTGCAACAATCAGATCGATCAATCTAGGTTTACGAAATCCATTTTTGCGTGTCTAGTTGATGGAGGGGTTTTAAGATCTCATGCGCTATTGCTGTGAAATCAATTTGTTCATCTAGGTTTGAGATCACTGATGCTGATACTGCCGCAATAGAAAAGTTGTCATCATGATTCAATATGATTTGATCACTCCATGCTGATACTCTTGTAGCACAACTGGGGCTACTAGCAGTACTGTAGTGGTGCCATAGCCATACTGCGTAGGTTAGTTGCCTGATAGTGTTACCTTCAACAAATTTGAGTGGACTAGACTCTAGGGACGCAAATATCTCTTCTTTAGCATTGTGTGTTTGTGATGTCCTGTATGCCTTTACCTGTTGTGATACTCCTATGTGTTATATGTTACTTGAGTACATGTACTGATATCCTTCCTTTCCTTGAATAGGTGAGGAAAGTTGATATGCTTGACGGTGTGACCATCTTGCGTTCTGAGAAGGTCAAGGATGAGCTAGTCCTTGACGGCAATGACATTGAGCTTGTCTCTCGCTCCGCTGCCCTGATTAACCAGGTTGGAGTCCTGGCATCTCTGTGTCTAGTACTGCATTTTATGAACTCGCATTATGACTTAGCTGTCTTTTAACTGTGGCCCTCAAGCTAGGCTGAACGAGATTGTTAATACTTAATAGTATTTCCAGAATGTTGTTGTATAGTGAAATGAATGTTCCATGTATGTATGCGGATAGTATATCGTATATTGGTACTATTGTGTTTATGCTTGTTTTTCCCAATTTAGATATATCATGATGAAGGTTTTCCTCCTGTATGACAAGCAAGTGTATAACCCGAAGCAACATCACAGCAAATAATGTAGTGTGTGTGTTGTACTTGTGCCATTTGCCCTGGTTGTGACTTTTACTGGACTACAAACTGCAATAGTGAAATAGTTCTGTTCGGGATATCAAGGCATTTAATCTGTATCATTAGGAACTAGATGTATTATTTTGACTTTTGAGTGCCATATAACATTTGGCCATCGTTGTGCTAACTTCTTGTCCTGTCACTTATAGATCTTGAGATGCCTAATTATCTACATCCTGACACCCTTGTTTTATTTGTTTTGCTTGGAACAGAAATGCCATGTGAAGAACAAGGATATCAGGAAGTTCTTGGATGGTATCTACGTCAGCGACAAGGGTGCCATCAAAGAGGAGCAGTGAGCTGCATTTCCTTGGTAGCTTGTAGCAAAAACTTTGTTAGAGTCCAGAGCGAAACAGTATCTGATGTTTTTTGAGTCAATCCTAAGTTTATCGGACACTGAAATTTTGTACGGGATTATGATGCTATGTAACTGGAGCAGTTTCTCCTATGCTATCCTTCGACTTCTTGCGTGAATTTGTGTCCTCTCGAGATGTTCTTTTCCTGGTTGAAAAGATCTGTATGCTGAGTTATCTCGTCTGTTGTGCTTGTGTTGCAGTCGGCTGCTTGCCGGTTGTACAGTAGGCTTTCATTATATGAAAGAATGAAAATATTTCATCAACAGCTCCGGAATTGACTCTAGATCAGCCTAAAATACATCCTAACTTTTGATATGTCAGGTTTTCTATTCAACTTTATGTGCTTTAGAATTTTACAACGTTATCCCAAATTGAATCACATCATTCCGCAAAGTATCATGAAATTAGATTCCATTGCAAACACTACTAGGAGCCATCACAAATGCACGTGGTTGTTTCTTCACCATCACAGTAAATGGCGGCAGTCCTTTCAAATGTTATTGTTTATGAAACTGGCTCATTAAAATGTTGTTTCTTCACCAGGTTGGCTAGCAGGGCACGGTGCGCTTGCTGGTCACGCACGGCTTCGTGGGTCAAGTAGACAACACCCACACATGCAGCCCAACTACGCTTGCTGGCTGGCAACCGAGCCGTGCTTGCTAGCCGTGCAGGACACTTGCTTGGCAGGTAGGCCACGCCATGCTTTCTGACCCTGTAATGTAGGCTTGGTGGGCCAGCGGGTAGAAGATTTTGCGAAAAAGGCCCGACATAATAAGAAATTACACGAATATTTGCATGATAAAAAATCTTGCTATAAACCCTCCTACATTTTACTTAATTCACATAGATTCACTATAATGTGTTCTCTCGCAGAAAATCCCAAATATTACTTTTCTATTTACTTTGCTGCAAATTGTATATTTGTTTGGCTTATTACTTGATTGCTTTGCTTTATTTTATATAGTTGCTTAGGATATGCTGAAAATAATCTTATACCATTATGAATGCGTGACACACATATGTTTTGCACGAAGTAAAACATGAATATTATGAATGAATATGTAGGATGTTTGATTTGCCATATAAGGAGTTTGTTAACCATTTCCTGCCTGATCTCGCCACACAAAATGAGAACACGAAACTTTAAGAAGGGTAAATGAGGTAAGGAAAAAATGTTGTGCATCCCATCCCTCAACCTTAGAAGGCGCGGAGAAAACTAAGACGGTGAAAGTCATATGGTTTGCAAGACCAAATTTGCTATGCATATGGCATCTGAGGACACTTGTTGAAATGTGCTGCACTCGTAGAGACATTGTCCATATTTTTCGTCAGAAGAATGAAAAGCAAAGGAACAACGAGACTCAACTTTTTGTTTATGAGTAAGTAAGTTCAAGGCCTATTCCGCTCCTATCCTACCCGGGCGGCATCAAATGTTAATACAGTGAGCTGATGCAAACCTCGACGTGTTCTGCTTCGACACTAGCCCTCCCATCCTCTTCCTCGCACATAGGAGACAAGAGGCAACACCGGCGACTCTCCCTCGCAGCGGTAGAAGTGACGCTGATGACTCTTCCTCGTAAGGGGTAAGCGACGTCATCGTCTCATCTCACTCTCCATAACCCTCTTGTCTCCTCTTGCTAGCCGTAGCCCCATCCGTATCTTCTGATGATGTTCCAAACTTGAGAAGGCCAATATCTGGAGCTGCGTTGACGGAAGGTCTGCGAGACGCTTGGTGCCAAGAACGAACTGATTCGATTTCCCTCTTTCCCGATCTGATTCGATACAATTCACATGGTGCGTTCTTAATTCTCTCTCATCAATTTGTCGTTATTCTCCTTGGACGATTCTTGCGAGAAATGGGAATTTTGGATGGATGTTATAGTCATAGTCTGATGGATCATGGATACGGCATCCCTTGTACTGATGGACCCGAGCATTGCATAATCAGTTGAAATCCTGGAGGAGCAGTGACCAATCTTCTATTCTGCTACCCGTCCTCTGATACTCAACCAAACACAGTAAAGGGATCTAATACCTTCCTTCACTACAACCAAACAAATCAGGGAATCGTCCATTACCCCACCAATCCCTCTGTAATCCTATTCCCTTTACGTTTACGTTACAATTTTTGAACTAAAGCTCTTTTCTATGCTGCAGTAAACGTGTAAAAGATCAACCTATGGAAGCTCCACTACCAACACCAACAAGAATATAAAATTTCATCCAAATACACTAAAGATGAATCGTACCTGCATGAACAAGCACCAATTTCTGCCACAAATCTATACTTCTATATAATATACCAATTTCGAAATTTTGAATCGCTTGATTGAAATGCAATTCCGAACTTTGATCAGTGCCAGTCTGACGGCTGAGGAAGTGCAGCTAGAGTGCACCTAAGGCTACCGGGCTCCCGCTATCTTTTTCGGAACCATCGTCTCTAACACTAGAAACGCAAGTAGGCACTACATAAAAAAACTCAGCACAATAACGAACAGCAATAACATCACAGATCAACTCAGAACAATAGGATCCGAGAAAGATGTCAATAGCTCATCAATCTCACAAGGATTGCAAACAAGAACCACATAAAGATCAGAGTTTGGGTACTACTACTTGGCTAGCTAATTGCCTTGGATCCCGGCTGGCCTGAAGGTGGCATCCTCCCCTTGAGGCAGCGCAATCGGTAGAGGTTGAGGGCGGCGACGGCGACAGCGTGTCGTGGTCTGATGGCGACGCGGTGGAGGGTGGTGCGGCGTCGGAGGCAGCGTCGTGGAGTGCGAGTAGCAGTGACTGCCTGAGGTGAGGGAGGAGATGTTGGAGTAGTGCACGTGGTAATGAGGTTGGAGATTTTCTTTGGGCTGGGCTGGTGGGCAGGCCTTGTGGTGTTGGACCGGTGGTATATTACATTTACACACGGGTTTATTTTTTACCATTGCAAATCCGAATTTATATGGACATGTTTTATTTGGAGCATTTGTTATAGCCCAAAAATGTAACATCGCAGCTTATTATGCTCTGTAGATTATTTATTTCATTTTATTTTATCTTGTACATTTCTACTCCATGATTCTACGTGCAAGGCACATATATGTTGTTTACTAGCTAGTCCAGCCAGACGCATACACCCCTAGCCAAGACCAATTTTTTCATGTTAATTCGGTTTCAGGTAGCAATTTTCTGTAAAGGCAATATTGAAGTTTGCTCTAAATTCCTGTCACCTCTTTGTAGAAGACGTTCTGCGTTACCGGTGTCAGTGAGCTGTGTCAGACAGCTGTGTCACAGGTGATGTCCATCACCGATGACACAGGCAAGCTGACACAGATAGCTTAGGGTTAGCTCACCTGGATCAGGTGCTAGCAATGTTAAGTGTTCTATCTGTGTCAGTAAGCTGTGTCACAGGCAGTAACACAGATACCCCTTCAGCCACCTGTTACTATATATACCCTACCTTGTAGTCGTTATGGGATAAGCCAAGCATTGTAAATCCCTAACGGGTTAGGACTTCATTCATAGTGAAGTTGACATCTTTGTGCGTCCGTGGTTTTCACCCTTTCTAGGGTTTCCACGTAAAACTCTCTCTGTGCTTTGGATCGTGTTTCTTGCTCTGTTTTCAGAGCGCGCCTTGTTGCTTGTTTCTTGCTACGAGTTTGTTTCCGCTACTCTGATTTCTCTCTTCCTCTGGTTCGTCCATCTCTAACAAGTGGTATCAGAGTTTTGGTTGCTCGTTCTTGAGATGGCGTCCATGAAGTTTGATCTTCCGCTTCTTGATCGAGACACTCGATTCTCTTTGTGGCAAGTCAAGATGCGTGCTCTATTGGCTCAGGCCGATTATGAGGATGCTTTGGATTCCTTTGGAGAGATGGCTGTTGCTTCTTGGTCCGATGATGAAAAGAAGAAGGACCGCAAGGCTATTTCCCCAAATTCAACTCCATTTGCACAACAACATTCTGTAGGAGGTTCTCCAGGAGACACATGTTGCTTCGCTATGGCTGAAGCTTGAAGCAATTTACATGATCAAGGATCTGACCAGTAAGATGCACCTCAAGCAAAAGTTATTCTTACACAAGATGCAATAAGAAGGTAACTTACTTGAACACATCTCTAATTTTAAGGAGATTGTTGCTGATCTAGCACCATTGGATGTTAGTTATGATGAAGAAGATTTGGGTTTGATCCTCTCGTGCTCGCTGCCTAGTTCATATTCTGGTTTTAGAGATACCATGCTATATAGCAGAGATACTTTCACTCTTCATGAGGTTTATGAGGCTCTACATTCTAAGGAGAAGATGAGACAGATGGTGTCTGATGATTCAAGTGGCTCACATGCTGAGGGCTTGTCTGTCAGAGGCAGATTTGAGAAGAAAAACCCCAATCATGGTCATGGAAGAAGCTCTGCCTATGCCACAGGTCAGAGAGGCAGATCAAAGTCTAGAGGAAAGGGCAAGTTTTGCAGATACTGCAAACGTGATGTACATGATATTTCTGAGTGTTATAAGCTGAAGAACAAGGAGAACAGGAAAGGCACAAAGCCAAAAGAGAAGGTTGATGCCGCTGTCAACTATTCTGCTAACTCAGATGCCGAGTCTTTGGTGGTCATTGCTGGAACCTCTGCCAGCAGCCGTGACACAGCTGACCACCTCAGCTGTGCCAGCTCCAGCTGTGACACAGGTGATCATCGCACCTGTGACACAGATCTTCGTCCCACCTGTGACACAGCCGCTAACACATGTGTTGATTTTTTGAATGCTGTTACCAGTTCAACTAGACAGAGAGTTGCCACAAATGAGTGGATTCTTGACATTGCTTGCACATATCACATGTGCCCTCACAGAGATTGGTTCAGTTCCTTGAGTCGTTTAGCAATGGTGGATCAGTTCTAGACTGTGATGATTCATCTTGCAAGATAGATGGCATTGGCTCAGTTCAGATCAAGATGTTTGATGGCATGATCAGAACACTGACAGATGTCAGATACATTCCAAAGATGAAGAGAAATCTTATTTCATTGAGCTACATTGATGGTAAGGGGTACCATTATTCAGATGGAGATAGTTGCTTGAAGATCACCAAATGATCTTTTGTGGTGATGAAGGCAGACCTGAAGAAGTCCAGTGGACTCTACTATCTCCGTGGCAGTACAATCTCAGGCAATGCCGCCTCTGTCATTCCTCAAGATGCTTCTGGTTCTGATGCATCAAACCTTTGGCATATGCGTCTAGGGCATATGAGCAAGTCTGGTCTGGAAGAGCTAAGCAAGCGTAGATTACTTGAAGGATATAGTGAAAGTCTAAAGTTCTGTGAGCATTATATTTTCGGCGAGCACAAAAGGGTAAAATTCATCACCTCAACTCACACAACTGAAGGAA
This sequence comes from Stipa capillata, assembly GCA_019208055.1. NCBI lineage: Eukaryota > Viridiplantae > Streptophyta > Magnoliopsida > Poales > Poaceae > Stipa > Stipa capillata. The sequence continues at coordinate 29,397 of JAGXJF010004396.1, forward strand.
TACTTGATTATGTGCATTCTGATTTGTGGGGGGCCATCCAGAAAGCCATCCTTTGGTGGTTCTCGTTACATGATAACCATTATTGATGATTACTCAAGAAAGGTCTGGCCCTATTTCCTCAAACACAAGTCAGAAGCATTCTCTGCCTTTAAAGAGTGAAAGACAATGGTTGAAAACCAAACTGAGAAGAAAATCAAGAAGCTTCAAACTGATAATGGTATGAAATTTTGCTCCAAACAGTTCAACTTATATTACAAGTCTCATGGCATTGTGAGACACTACACTGTCCCTGGCACTCCTCAACAGAATGGTGTAGCTGAGCGTATGAATATGACCATTATCTCCAAGGCCCGTTGCATGTTGTCCAATGCAAGTCTGAACAGACATTTTTGGGCTGAAGCTGTCTCCACTGCATGTCACTTTATCAATAGGTCACCTTCCACAGCCATTGGTAAGCAAATACCCATTGAGGTTTGGTCTGGTTCTCCTGCAGACTATTCTAGTCTGAGAGTGTTTGGGTGCCCTGTTTATGCTCATGTTGACAATGAGAATCTTGAACCAAGGACAGTTAAATGCATATTTGTTGGCTATAAGTCTGGTGTAAAAGGCTTTAAGCTTTGAAATCCTAAAACCAAGAAAATGATAGTCAGCCGAAGTGTTGTCTTCAATGAGGCTGCTATGTTGCGCGACAATGATGTTCCAGTTGATCAGCCCAGAGAGTCTGAGGACAGTGGACAGAAGTCTAACTCTGAGGTGGAGTATTTGGTTAAGTTCAGTGATTCTCATGCACCTGTCCCACAAGTGATTGCACCTATGCCACAGGTGACAGCTGTGCCACAGCCAGCTCTAGGTCAGCCAGCTGTGCCACAGGCAACTCATGACCTGCCAGCTGTGCCACAGGCATGTGACGCAGGTACTCGTATGCCTGCTGCTGTGAACACTCCACAGCATTCCATTGCAGTTGGTAGGCCCAGAAGGGATCATAAACCTGTCAGGAGGCTAATTGAAGAAGCAAATATGGTTGCTTATGCTTTCAGCGTCGTAGAGGAAATTGAAGGATCTGCCGAACCTTCTTCATATTCAGAAGCATTATCTCTGCTGATGCAAGCAAATGGATGACTGCAATGCATGATGAAATTAAGTCCTTTGACAAGAATGGCACATGGGACTTAGTGAAACTGCCCCAGTGACAAGAGACCTTAGTGAAACTGCCCAGTGACAAGAGACCTATAAGCTGTAAATGGGTCTTCAAGTGTAAGGAGGGTTCTACTCTTAATGATGGGACAAGATACAAGGCAAAGCTAGTTGTCAAAGGCTACAACCAGATTCTAGGTATTGATTTCAATGAAGTGTTCTCCCCTGTTGTGAAGCACAGCTCTATTCGTACACATCTTAGCATTGTTGCAATGCATGATTGTGAGCTACAACAATTAGATGTCAAAACTGTATTTCTTCATGGGGAGTTGGATGAAGACATCTATATGAATCAACCTGAAGTCTTTACTATTTCTGGTAAAGAGAAGCTTGTCTGCAAGTTGAAGAAGTCACTGTATGGATTGAAGCAATCTCCTAGACAGTGGTTATAAGAGGTTTGACACCTTCATGATTTCTCAAGGTTTTCAAAGATCTGACTATGATAGCTGTGTCTACTTGAGATCTGCTAATGGCTCTGCCATTTATTTGCTATTGTATGTCGATGACATGCTGATTGCTGCTAAGGATAAAGCAGATGTTGACAAATTGAAAGAACAATTGAGTTCTGAATTTGATATGAAGGATTCTGGGTGCTGCAAAGAAGATTCTTGGCATGGAGATTTCCAGAGACAGATCTGCTGGAAAATTATACCTCAGTTAGAGAGGTTACATTAACAAGGTGCTTCACCGATTCAACTTTCAAGATGCCAAGCCAGTTTCCACACCTTTAGCTACACACTTCAGATTATCATCAAGCTGTTGTCTAAAGTCAGAAGAAGATGATGAGTACATGTCTAGAGTTCCTTATTCAAGTGCCGTTGGCTCTCTCATGTATGCCATGGTTTGCTCCTGTCCTGATTTAGCTCATGCTTTGAGCGTTGTGAGCAGATTCATGGCTAATCCTGGAAAGGAGCATTGGAAAGCAGTCCAATGAATATTCAGGTACCTTTGGAGTACATCTAATGCTTGTTTGCATTTTGGAAAATCTAGAGATGGAATTGTTGGATATGTTGATTCCAACTTTGCTGGCGATTTGGACAAGAGAAGATCACTCACAGGTTATGTGTTCACCATTGGTGGCTGTGTTGTGAGTTGGAAGGCAATCCTGTAGTCAACTGTTGCATTGTCTACTATTGAGGCCGAATACATGACTATTGCTGAGGCATGCAAGGAGGCTACTTGGTTGAGAGGACTATATTCTGAGTTTTGTGGAGATTCATCCTACACAACCATCTACTGTGACAGTCAAAGTGCAATTTACCTTACAAAGGATTCCATGTTCCATGAGAGAACTAAGCACATTGATGTCAGATTTTATTTTATCAGAGATGTTGTTGCCAAGGGTGATGTTAAAGTGACCAACATCAGCACACATGACAATGCTGCTGATATGATGACAAAGCCAGTTCCTACAGCTAAGTTTGAGCTTTGCTCAAGCTTGGTCGGAGTTAAAAGATAGTCCCAAGTGACTATTGGCGCATGTCGCGTGATGAACTGTTAAATTAGTTTGAATTTGTTATTCCAGGCATTACAAGTAAGGAAGGAATTTGTCTCAAGGTGGAGTTTGTTGGAATTTGCTCCAAATTCCTGTCACCTCTTTGCAGAAGACGTTCTGCGTTACCGGTGTCAGTGAGCTGTGTCAGACAGCAGTGTCACAGGTGATGTCCATCACTGGTGACACAGGCAAACTTACACAGATAGCTTAGGGTTAGCTCATCTGGATCAGGTGCTAGCAATGTTAAGTGTTCTGCCTGTGTCAGTCAGCTGTGTCACAGATAGTAACACAGATACCCCTTCAGCCACCTGTTACTATATATACCCTACTTTGTAGTCGTTATGGGATAAGCCAAACATTGTAAATCCCCAACGGGTTATGACTTCATTCATAGTGAAATTGACGTCTTCGTGTATCCGTGGTTTTCACCATTTCTAGGGTTTCCACGTAAAACTCCCTGTGTGCTTTGGATCGTGTTTCTTGCTCTGTTTTCAGAGCGCGCTTTGTTGCTTGTTTCTTGCTATGAGTTTATTTCCACTACTCTAATTTCTCTCTTCCTCTGGTCCGTCCATCTCTAACAGGCAACATCAAATGGAGGTCGAAATATGTCTACATATGCATGGACGGCGACATACGAAAATGTACTTTATGCTGATTCAGTACGTAACGAGTACCAGCTGCCTGATGCCTCCTTTGCTGGATGGACATGAAATTTTCAATGCAGCACGGATTTGATGTGCAGTGTACACGACTGGACATGCATGGCCAAACAAGCGACACGCGCGCGCGGACGGTATCTGTTGTTTCAGGTGATCATTGGCATCTAATTAATCTATGAAAGAACCTGATCCATGATGCTAATTCATGAACCTGATAGCTGCTGCAACAATGGCAATAGGTACCCAGTTCCAACATCTAATGCTCTCAATAATTCCATTGCTTATTCCAACACGAATCATCCATAGTAGGGCATCTACGATGGCAGCCTTCTCCTAGGTGACAATGTAACATTTTGCTGAGTTTGAGGAGAGAAAAACAAGAGAAAAATTATAGTCCTTTTAAGACAACGTTTAAGAGATAGTTATTGTCTCTAATACAATCCTCCATTATATTAGACGTCGTTCCTTCGAGCTGCTGAACCCAGTAGGCATGATGCTGGCCTTCGACAGCTCTTCGTGATCTTGACACCCCGGTCTTCGTGGTGGAGAGAGAGATGCCTATCATCACACCACTAGTGGAGACTCACGAGTTGCAATCTTGTAAAAAATATCAAATTATTTTTTTGTATGTTCATCAGGTTTCTTGGACTTAAACACTTTACCATGGTCCAGACCATCATTGATTAGTTGCGCATTTTGAATTATTCTAGGTACTACTCTTTATGTGCAGCACAGTATTTTCTGAAAAGGAAGTTGTGCGTGCTTCCAAATTATTTCCAGCTGGTTCTTTCCTAAGCCAAATAGAAAGGACGCTCTTAAAAATTAAAGGTTGTCATTGTCTTTACGTCAGGCACCTCAGAGTTTGAAAACCTAGAACGTAGAATAAAACCTTCTCATGACCTTGGCCGGTACTAAGGGCTTGTTCGGAACAAAGGGAATTTAGAGGTAATTCATAGGATCCGAATCCTAAGGGTTTTTTTTTATATGATGCCCTTTTGATCGACGGAAGGAATCAAAGAATTTCTATAGGAAACCATTTTAGAGGATTAGAACATGAGCTCAAGCCTGGTGTTAAAATTCACATGAAGGCAAGATCACTCTTTCGTATGACAAACATTTTCCTGCAAAAATCATAAATCCTGTAGGGCATCAAACAACTACTTTGAGAAATTCTTTTGTTTTCAATTCCTGTAAAAGTACACGAGTGGACATGTAGTTGGAATTTCTTGTGGGAGTCATGACCTCACACCACTAGTGGACACACGAATGGCAATCTTGTTGAGAATATTAATTTTTTTTAATTTGTATGTTCATCAGGCTTACTGGACTTGATCGACCATGGTAGCTTAATGGTCCAACCCGTCGTTGATTATTGCACTGTGCTTGTTCAGGCAAGCATTTTGTTGGATACTTGTGATTTGCAGACAAGACGTACATTGGTTAGTTGCACATCTTGAATTATTCTAGGCACTGCTGTTCATTCTGAAAAAGAAGCTGTGCTGCCAAATTATTTCACATAGAAAGACGCTCTTAAAATTACATGCTATCAATTTGTATCTAGCAAGAGCATGTATTTGTGCCATGCACTAACAGTAGAATTTGAAAGCCCAGAACTTAAAGAGGAAACCTTCTCATAACCTTGGCCGGCACTAACTTCTCTGTATAATTAATTCCAGTGCCTTCTCCATGACCTTAGGTTGTGATAAAAGCTGCGATCTTTTCTTACTTGAAGGATGAATAGAGAGGTAAGAGACTAAATTTGCAAAAATTTGCAATGTTGAATCTCCATAATGTTTCTCGCCTTCTCAAGGACCCGAGGGGCTATGTGTGGATTCTTCCAATATGTTTTTTGCGCCATGCAAGAACGGCAGCAATCTCAGCATCGGTGTCGAAAGAGCAGTGCTACGCTTACAAATAATTCCTACAAAAGTTTACTTACGTGGTAACGTGACATGGGCAATGCACATACATAAGAGGTAGGAGACATGATTTAAGAAAATCACTTTTTTTCTCTTATTTCTCGCTCCAACTTCACGTCAGCTTCGTAAACTTTTAACTAAGAATTGGACGAAATGGTGGCGTAGACTACAACCTTGGTACGACCGGCCCAGCACCTTGCTCTGATGCTCTTATCCCTGCACCTCCCAGTGGACTGGAGTGGAGCCCATCAATCCAATCGAGAGGCCTCCTCAGTCGGCAAGACTTGTAGCCGCCGCGGGGAGTTGCAGTAGTGCCGGCGGGGGAGCGCGAGTCCATGGCCTCCGGGCACCGCGGGGCGCTGTGGCGGCGGACGGGCCGGGAGAGGAGGGAGCGCGAGTTCCTCAACAAGTCATGTTGCGGAACCGACAAGTCAAAAGAGTAATCTAATGCTTTTCTTTTCGTCTGAAAATGTGCATACACAGTGCCCTATTTGCTCAGTACCTATTCTTCTTTCCAAGGTAGTTCTTCAGTCTCATGTTTCCCTGTCTCCCTGTCTTTCTGAAGAGAACTCATCTGTTGAGTACTTTTGCAGTGATCATTGTCGCTGGCAAAGTTCCATACATTCTTGCCACATTGAAATCCATCAACCCCAGTTAAATTAAGTTAATCGTCTCAGCGATTCAATTGTAATGACAACATTCTTGCTTGCTAATTACCTTGGCATGTACAGCGTACTAGGATCTGTACTGATGATACTGGCACTGTATCTTGTGCTGTGGGGAAAGAAGAGGGATGCAGCATCTCGGTATCTTGTAGTACTAACAAGCAACTGGATGAAGAGGCTGACAACAAGCAGTGAACTTGTAAAAATACACTCTTGGGTTACTGCAACACATAATATAGTTTTCCATCTCATTTTCCTGCTGGCTGCAGCTAGCTATACATATATAGAGTTGTTTTTAGTTAGGAGTACTTGTTATCCCTGTCCTAGCTACTAATTAGTATAATTTAGTTGAGCAGAGAGCACTAGCAACAGCATCCAGTGCTCTACAGTAACTGCATGCCAGAGAAAGGAGATGGAGGAACTATTAATTACTCCCTATGTACTAAAATGTAAGGCATATTTTGATTCGTTAAGACAAAATTTTGATTAACGATTACTTTATTAGTATGTAATTTATATGATATAAAATTGATGTCGTTAGATTCATATTCAAAAGTACTCACTTATGATTGTGATTTTGTATCAAATAAACTATATATTAAAGGAGTAATTATTGGTCAAAGTCCTTGTCTTAACAAATCAAAATACGTCTTAAATTTGGGACGGAGGGAGTATTAGTACTCGGCAATTTTGACCAAGATTTTCTTTCACGGTACATGAGGCCTTGCGATTCCCAATGGATGTATTGCTAAACTACTTATGTGACTCTTACATTCTCCCCCTAATTGCAATGCTTCGGCTACTGTGCTTGGTACATCATTAAAGGGCATTCTGGCAACATTTTTGTCTAAAAGATTCAAACAACTTTAGTATGTGTGATTTGATCAAAGTGCAATACATAGAGGGATGAGTCAGAATGAAGTTATGCTCATTTAATTCACAAAGATTGCAAAGTAATTGGACTCTATTCCATGTGATCACCGTTCAAGTTTTATTAATTTATCAAGAGCAATATGAGACATGTTCCACCATTGCAAAACAAATAAATAAACAAATAAGAAATATCTTCTGCTGGCAAGCTGAGGCTGAACTAAGCAACGTGGACGCTATTGGCGTAGAGGGATAGACGTCAGAATTAATCCGGGTGTCCTACCGATCATTCGTATATATGCAAACCATCATCATCGGTAAGAAATTACTGATGGCGGGGTATCTTCTTTCTGGTTGATTTTTGTGACAGAGTGGCACGACAGAAACATTGCAGCGGTCCATATGATACAAACATAATTTACAAACTCGAAATACAACATAAGTCTTACAACACATTCCCAAAAGTACGGGGAATTTAAAACTGTTATTGTTTGGTTACAGCAAAAGTCTTAACTACACCTAACCACTCTTACGACCTACTACTCTACTCGGTGTTGTCTTCGTCGCGGACTCGACGTAGTAGTCGACGCCTTCGTCCTCTTTCGTCGTCGGCTGATCCTCGGGAATTTCATCGTCGATCTCGACGTAGATCACCTCCTCCTCCGTCGTCGGCTCACAGTCTACTCAAAGGAATTAGATAGAGGGATGAGTACAAAAGGTACTCAACAAGTCCAGGAATAGCAAAGAAGTGTTTGATGCACTAACTACTGAGAACGACAACGTTCTCCCAAAAGAAATGCAGTTTTAAAGGTAAGGGAGTCAAGTTTTAATTAAAGAGACTAATGATCTCATGTCTCACAAGCTGCTAGGATTCTCGATGAATCCCTTTCTTGCCGGAAACACGGAGTGACAATGCCACAATTCTATACACTCTGCAGAGGTGCGCAACTGTACCCACAAACGATCATAAATATGTATCCGAGAGAGCGACCCCCAAATCACGTACCCATGATCACAGAGCCGTTTCGCCGCCCGCTCGGCCATACTCCCACGACGTAGTCCGTACAAGACTACCGGTCCCCCAATTCAATCGTGGCTAACCCAACGGTTAATACCACCTTCTCAAACAAGATGTGGCTAGCCCGACGACTAATACCACTTGTGGGCAGCCCTATGGCCGAACCACATCAACAACTGTGGGTAGCCCTATGGCCAAACCACCTTCCCGGTAGCCGATCCCACTACCGAGGTCTTGCGTTCCCAGGGGAGTATGAACCTAGGGCAAAGGTACTTTGGCTCAGCCCTGCCCATACATGGTATGTGGTAAGCGCGTTCGCTACGGCCCTTAAGCACATTCGATCATTGGTTGCATTAACCTTATATGAAACGTTCCCGTGTGATGAAATCCACCTTCCAATGTGCTACCCGCACCCTTTCTAGGATTTCATCACCCACCATGCTATCGCCCAAGAACCGGCGATCCAACAACAAAACAACAGTTGATTCATCTTTTAGAGAATAGATTCTGTGCAGGTTATAGACAAGAGGGAAGTTTTGGAAAACGTTTCAACGGACATGAACAAGAAACTGGACTTGCCTGGTGACGGATAGGTAGTGGAGTTCGACGGTCCTGACTGCTGAACTCCGGCTTCTGATAAAAGCAATAAAGATAACAAAGTCCGATAAGGACTTATTCGAAAAATTCAAAGTTATGAATGCGACTATTATGGCAATATATGCATGCGATGATGCGGGTATTAAGATGGTCCTTAAAATCTTTAGACTTAAACCTTTCTAACATTTCTTCAAAAATTTAAGATTTCTTAAGAATAATCCGGGCGTTTAATAGTTCAAACCTCATGCTAATTTTTCGCATGACAATGCTTAATCAATTTCATTTTCGATTTCTTTTACTTGAAGTTTAACACCTTCACTAGATTTTACTTTAGTTGACTTAAAATGTAAGTAAAAATTCCAAGAGAATTAATTTAAGCTTCACTCTCTTTTTAAGGAACAAAGTGTATTATACAATGTAAAATGATTCATAACTTAATTAGTTTTAAGTTTTCTTTTATGAAGAACCTTTTTAAAGCTAAACAATTGGTCTCAACTTCTAAACCACTCCCTGATCCATATATATACCTATTATTTCTCTTTTTCAACTTCCTTTCATTCCTATTTTAAAGAGATTAGAAATTTACATGTATATATATATTTTTGATATGCTCCTTCTTCTCATTTTTTTCCTATTTCCTATTTCCTTTTCCATTTTCCATTTTTATTTTACTTCTTCTTATTTTTTTCCTTTATCTCTTCTTTTCCCCTTCTCTTTCTCCACCTCTATCTGCTGCCTTGCCTTTTCTTTTCCCATCTCCCATCCGGTGCTCCCGTGCTTCCTCTAAACGCCGCCGCCGGCTCCTCCTGGACTCTTCCCCGGCGCCGCCAGCGCCTCCTCTCCTCTGGACATACCGCCGCCACCTTTGCGCCGCTCCTTGGCGTCGCCCCACGCTCGGCCCTTCCCGAGCATGCACCGCCGCCGTGTTGGTCTCGGTCCGGCGCCCCTCCGACGCCAGCGGCCCTTGCCTCGCCATCCCTCGGGTCACCGCCTCCCCAAGAGCCGCGCCTCCTCCAGTTCGCCGTGCGTCTCGGCCGCTGCCCGGGACGGCTGCGGCCGGCGTCGTAGCCCCCTCGCCGGAGCTCCGTCGACCCGCCTCCCGCTGGTGGCGCGCCGCGGTGCTCGGTCGCCGACCTCTTCCATCAGGTAAGCGCTCCGATTCCCCATTCCTTCCATCTAATCAAATTTCTAGGGTTCATACTAAAATTTCCCCCAATTCTTCTATTCCCCACATTGTTCTAGGGTTCACCCAATGTTTCCCCAATTCCACAGTTCTAGGGTTCCTCCCCTGTTGATTGTTTTGGGAATTTGGTAAGCTCGGCTGGGATGGGGTTGCTATGCCCAAGTGATGTTCCCTCTCTCATCTCTTTCTCAAATTGCTTTAGGGTTCTACTCGATTCGGCCCAATTAGTACTTGTGAATTTGAGAATGGCATGATTCGGTTCGGCTTAGCTTCTTACTGATATTTTGTCTGAAATTGATGTGGACGGATTCTTAGCTCTCACATTAGCAAGGTCATGCACTGCTTATGTTAATATCACTGGTGGGTTCTTGATTTCTATATGCATGATTGCTTGTTCGAACTGTTAAGGACAGATGCTGCATGATCTTTAGCCTAGTGATTTCTACACTGATAAGAACAGAGCTACGCTTGACTCTTTAGCTAAGTATGCTAATGTTTAACATTGGGGTTCCTGCTACCAACACTGATAAGAGCAGATTACTACCTACTGTTGCCTAAACAACAACCCTGTGATGGCCTTTTAACTGAGGATTGGTTTAAGAAGTTTATAGCATTAATGATAAGAACAGACTCCACTTAGTTATCTACCAAATTCCTATGATGAAGAACAGGTCCTGAGGGTCCTATTGCCATGCTAAAATGCATGTGTACGTATATAGGGTTGAATGCTTTGCCAAGGTTTTTACCTTGTGCTAGCTGGGATAAGGATTGATTGGATTCTTTGGTTTGCTCCTAAGCTTGCCAATGGCCCTCTGTTCCTTCTCACCTTGATGCTCCAGATGCCCTTCTTCTCCTACGAGCACCTTGCTGTTCTTGATGAGTTCCTCCTCCTCCTACTTCTAGGTTCCTTTGGACCTCCTGGAACTTGGCTTCTATAGACTATGCTGCTGTGTGCGTGCTGGTCTGGTATATGCAATCTGAAATGGGGGTTGCTCAACTCGGCTACCTTTGAACTACTTCTACTGAGCCTTCTCTAAGGTTCCTTGGGTGCTGGTGTTGCCACCTCCTGCTTGTTTACTACGGCTGCTATTTTTTACTTGGGCTCAACTTGCATGCTAAGTTACCCTAGGCTGAAATATCCTGCTGATGGATCGTCCATTCGGTTGGGTTGATGCCTATCTATTCCAGATTGTTTATTTGGTAAAATCTATGGCTGCTGGATGATTCTCTCGATGGGTTGATATCTATCTGATTTATATATTCACTTGGTGCTTATTTGTGGCTGCTAAATTCTTACGGAGTGGCTGCTGCCTCCTATTCCAGGGGTATTGACCTTGGTCAATTCCTGTGGGCTAATTGGATGGATATGGGTGGCTGCCCTTTCCCTTTATTTGGTTTTAGCAAAAAAAATGATTTCTTCTCAAAAGCAAGGCTATGGAGGCAATTTAGCATAAGTTAAACAAAACTATTTTTAAATATTCTTCTCACCTCTTTTATTCCTAATATAAAATATTAGGTTTTGTCCGATGAGGGTCTTAGCCACGTGGCCCTCGGACATTTTCGAAAACAAAATGTTTTACAAAACTATTTTCAAAAACTAAAATTATTTTAGGTCATCGGCACTATTTTGCCCCCGCAGCTAACCCTGCGGATGTCGGTGAAACTGTGCCGATAAGACCACACATATTTCAAAATATAGGTTTAGGAACTTTTTGCCTCCTACAGCAACGGCACGATTCCCAACGGTCTCGAGTGCTCCTACTCGACGACCTCGGATGACCGCCTACATTCCCGAAGGCTTCCCCCTTCGGCTCTCGGTGCTTCGCGACTGCTCAAGACTCGAAGACTTCGAAGACTTAAAGATTCAAGAATTAAGGTTTTTAGATATTTGTATAGGTAGAATATTAATCATGTAATTTTTTATTCTTTTCCTTTTTCTTCATTCTTTTGTAACAATGTTGTATCATTAATACTTGTAATATTTCTTTAATCAATAAAGTTTCGATTTCAATTGTATTTATTTCTAATGCATATGAATACTAAATGCCATGAGGAAATGCAATGCGATGCGAGTACACAACAATTTCCTCCCCCTCTCGACTAACTCTCGACATAGCTCGTTAGGGTCGGATCAACTCAGCAGCGCGAGTTGCTCCACGACTTCCACCTCACGCCTCTCTTGACTAACGTTAGAATTAGGGTTCTCACAATTTTTGTATGAAATCGATGGTCTTGGTCTAAGAAAACAAAGGAATCCGAAAGCTCTTGAAACTTCTCTAAAAAGACACACACAAATTGAAACGGCATATCTAGTTCATTGTCTCGCTGGATCATGGTCAAGAGTTAGAAGTATTCCCTCCGTTCCAGAATAGATGATGTTTTTGAATTTGCATAATCTCAAATATGTAACTTGGATCATTATTTTTTGTATGAATATGTAAGTACTAGTAGTAGTTGTCAAACACAGAGAAGTTTAACTGCATTCTAACGGATGTAGTAGCTCCTACCAGGCTGTGCATGATTGAATATAAGAGCGCAACAGAAAGTATCATACTACGAATTAAACCCAAAGTTGTACATCCATATATAAAACTATTACAACTAGGAACTAAAGATCCTTTAAACTGTAAACCAAGCGCCCAGACTAAGGGACATCATCCGATAACTAGTCTTCAGCAACTTGAGATTAAATCTCATTTCCTTTTCCCAGAATTTAGACTAAGCTTAAAAGGACCAAACGAATGAAGCACGCAAGAAGCAGTATACAAGTGAAGGATCAGCAGTGGTGTTTGAGTTGAGCAATTCTCTGCCTCTTGTCATCGTATTGTTAACTCAAAAATAATACTGCTGACTCTGACATATCAGATAACTAATGGGAAGTATGTTGATGTTAGGAGGTGAGGACTAGTAACATACTAAAAGGAGTTTTTTGCGATCTCAGCGCTTGGAGCTTTTCTTCACTTTGTTGGCATCTTATTCAGGTTTTGGCGGGGGCGCCAGAAAAGGTAAAGTGACAATGCTTCACTGAACCGGGATATTTTACTTACAAATTAGCACTCCACTTTGATTCTGAGTGTCTTCTAATATGCCATTTTTGGTTAAATATATGTATAATTTTCAGTAGTAACTTTCCACAGGAGGAGCAGAGCAATTAGGTATGTTGATACCATCTGCTTTTCCCCCCTGGATGAACTAGAGCCGTTGCTTTTCAGGGACATGAGTAAGTGGCAGGGCAGGCCTATATATAGTCCATGACCAGAGCTTTGTCATATCAGTCTAGCATCTTACAGCCATTGATGCAACCACAATGTGGAGACTGGTGATGGCTATGCTGGTCTTCGACCTTATATCTGCGGTGATGATAGCGCTGGTGAAAAATGCGCTCCAAGAAGGGCTCAACCGCCTGGTTCTCATCACACTCCGGCAGCTGGTGGCCACTGTCTTCCTTGCTCCAATAGCCTATATCAAAGAACGGTACATGGATGGATGTGTGAATATGGAATCTGTCAGAAAGGTGTATGAAGAAGTCAAGTAACTGATGCTAACTGCATGCAATGCTACTGTTGCTTTTGTTGTTCTTCCTCTTCCTGCAGGAGGACCAGGCCTAAGCTCACACTGGAGATCTCTGTGTACATCTTCTTCAGTGCAGTGTTTGGGTGGGTACAGCACTCCACAGACAATACGTTTGCTGTAAATATCTTTCCTTTTCAAGGATCATTCCCCTTATACAACCACGCATACACCTGATTCTTGCGTGCAGTGCTGCACTCTCGCAGTACACCTTCTTCTACGGGTTGCAGTACACGACTGCGACGTTCGCCATAACATTCGCCAACCTGTCTCCTGTGCTCACCTTCCTGATTGCTGCAGTGCTAAGGTATGTATGCATGTCCCGATCAAGCCACTCTAGCTACTTATCAATTTGTCATCGTCCCCGCCCGGTGATCGTACTGGAAGTAATGCATGCCATGCAGGATGGAATCGCTGAACATGGCGAGCATGGGAGGAGCTGCAAAGATCCTTGGGACAGTCACGTCGCTCGCCGGCGTGCTGCTGCTGAGCCTCTACAAGGGCGTGGCAGTGACACACCACCAAGGCCACCATGCAGCAGCAGCAGCAGCAGCACCTGCTTCTGCCTCTGATGGCGATGGCAGTGGCAACAAGGGGTGGGTGCTGGGCACTGCAGCATTGCTGGCCAACTGCCTATGTTTCTCCTTGTGGCTACTGCTTCAGACGAGGCTGACCAAGAAGTACCCGGCCATCTACTCCAGCACGGCCCTCATGTTCTTCATCAGCACGCTGCAGGGCGGGGCGCTGACGCTGTCGACAGAGCGGCGCGCATCTATGTGGATTCTCACCAGGAAGCTGGAGATCGTCGTGATCTTGTATGCAGTAAGCTAGACATCATCATCTTCTCTTTTCAGTTATCAAAACAATCGTTGAGTAGCAATTGCAAGATTGACAAACAAGAATGGACGGAAGAGGCTGCGCACAACCTGTCCAAAAGGAGAAAATTCTGAAAGCATTTTCCTTTGCATGCATCTTACAGTAGTCCATGTAATTAATGCACACAAGTTCTCTTAATTTGTCGACGAACTGAACAAAGTCTTTGAACTAAAATAAATACTTATCTGGTTTATAAATGAAATGGTTCAGGGAATCATGGCGTCTGGAGTCGGGTACCTGATAATGACCTGGTGCGTGGAGAAGAAGGGTCCAGTCTTCACTGCTGCCTTCACCCCTATCATCCAGATCATGGTAGCATTCATTGATTTCTTCTTCCTCCATGAACAGATCTATCTCGGAAGGTAATTAACCTTTGCTTATCTTTACTACATATGCCCAATTGCCCATCACAGTAACATAGTTCTTCAGTCTCATCCTTGTCGCTCTAAATAAAAACCTACAGGAGTACTTTTGCAGTGAGAGATCATTGTGATTGCCAAAGTTACATGCATTCTTGTCAAGATGAAATGTTTTGGTCCAAGTTAAATTAAATTAACCATTTCAGCGATGCAATGGCAGCATTTGTGCTTAACTAATTGTTACAATGGAACAGCGTACTAGGATCTGTACTGATGATACTAGGACTGTATCTTCTGCTGTGGGGGAAAAAAGAGGGATACCTCGGTATGCTGTATTGATAAACAGAAACAAGTGGATGAAGAGGCCGACAACAAGGAGCAACAAACAGTGAAATTATGAAGATTAATTATACACCCTCGGGTTACTTTATGTAACACACAATAATAGTTTTTGGTCTCATTTTCCTGCTGCCATATGGGAATGAAACACTGTGAGCAGCTAGCTAGCTGTATATACGAAGGTGTTTTTAGTTAGTACTTGTCAGTAGTTTTCTCTCTTCTGTGCTAGCTACTAATTAATTGAGAAGACAACACTAGCAACGTCATCCAGTGCTCTACAATAGCTGCATGATGAGAGAAAGGATATGAATTAAATTAGTACTCCCTCCTTTTTCAAATACTTCATAACTTTGAGCAAGATTTTCTTTCACAGTATGTTGGGTTGTGCGTGTGTGTGCGCTAGGGTTAGGCCCATGTGGCCTATGTAGATTGGAGTATATGTATAGCAAGGAGAAGAATAGAAAGTAAGAATCCAGAAAATTCCACACCACGACTTCATGGTATCAGAGCTGGCGGAGGCGGCGGTGGCGCTCGATTCTGCCGTGGAGGGGTTCCGCTGGTGGTGAGGAGGCGTCTACCTGGGTGGCAAGGTGAAGGCCTGGAGCAGAGCGTCCAGTGCGGAGGTTGCAAGCGCCCGGCGGCAGTAAATCAAGCAAGAGCAACACCAGGTTGAGGTGGTGGCGGCAGCTCATCGGCTGACGACAAGCGGGAGGAAGGTTGCTTGCTGCAGGTGGTGGAGGGGCTGGTCTGGACTGTGGAGTTCGCACTGCAAGCTCGTACAGCGGAGATAGTACAGAGGAGCGTGGAGAATCACGATTGAGGTAGAAGAGGGAGGTGCGACTGCACAATGTCTCCATCTAGCTGCCTGCAGCACACATATACACAGGAGCAGGACTTTGCTGCAGAAAATGCTTTTGATCATGTGGTCTTTGAAGTTGATTGTGCAGAGCTTGTCTGGCTCTGGGAGGAACGCGGAACGGATCGATCTGTGGTCTGGCCGATTTTAGATGAAGTTCGTGAGCATAGTTTAGCTTTTCAAAGTTTTAACGTTGTTTTTACTCGTCGCGAAGCCAATCAGGCGGCTCACTGCTATGCACGTTATGCATGCACCCAGGTTGAGTCGTTACCTAGCTGGCCGAGCCCCCGAGCTTTCTTAGACACAGCCTATGTGCTGATTGTAATTGAGATCTTGTGATTTAATAAGCTCATGAAGTTCTAAAAAAAGGGATTATGTTGCAAGAGCTTGGGAGAGTTCGGATTGAAGGGGAAGAGGGAAGTGCGGCTGCACAAGCTCAAGAGAAGAAGAAGAGGAGCTGCTTCCTGCAAGTGGTTTCCACGGGAGAGGAACAAGGAAAAGATCGTAATAGCAGTTTGTGTTTGCTAGGGTTTCACGGGGCTGCTGCTTGCTTTGTTATTGCAATCTTGAAGATGGGGAAAATCAAGATATCGAGCAGTTGCTTGAGAAATTGGCTCAACTACTCAAAGAACAAGTCCAATTTAATCTTGATGGGAAGAGGATCGAGTGAGATGCGTAAAATCTCATATAAGGAGTTAGAAAATTGAGGCAACTGAGGAGGAATGCAGAAAATTCAGAGAGAACAGCGATAGTACTTGGTAACTCCGTCAATCTTTCTCATCTCAACAAAGGTACATCATATACAAGTGCTTACATCCACACATGTATCTCATTCAAATTGGATACTAGATTCGATGGCAAAGTTGGATCCATGTGCCATGAAATGCATCTTCATAGGGTACTCGTCTGGCCAGATAGGGTTATCTTCATAGGGTGCTCGTCTGGCCAGACAGGTTATCTTCATAGGGTACTCGTCTGGCTAGACAGGTTATAAGTGTTGGAGTCCTAGCGAGCGACGTACATTTGTAAGCATGTATGTGACATTCAGGGAATCAGAGCCGTTCTATGGAGAGAAGATGGACCTCGGCACGTTATTTGACTGTGACTCTTCTAGCATGAGTGATGCTAGTCAAGAGGGAGAGAGTGAAGGATTAAGGACAAAAGAAGATGAACACTCAAGAGTTGTGGTTGGTTCAATTCATGTCCTATGGTTGAAGAGAGGTGGAGAAAGCCGAACGAAGAAGAGAATCTAAGGGTGTACACTAGGAGGAGATAGCTGCAACAACAACAACAGGTTGGAGCTGCAGGTGAGGTGCTAGGGGAGCAACAACTCCAGCAGGTGAGGTTCCAATAGTTGTTGAAGTTGCTAGCTCATTCGATGACGAGCCATGTGCCATGCCAACTCCATCAAAGGTAGGTGATTCGAGGGACTTGCCTATTGGCTTGAGGAAAGGAACACGAGTTAGGGCTGGAAAGCCTCCATCAAGGTATGGGTTTGAGCATGATATAAGTAACTATGTTTCCTATTGGTCTCTGTCTCCTGCATATAGGGACTTTGTTGTATCCTTGCAACAAGTGATAATTCCAAGAGATTGGAATGGCATGAGGCCATGATGAAGGAGTTAAATGCTCTTGAAAAGAATAAAACTTGGGAACTTGTACACTTTCCAGCCGGCAAAAAAGCTGTTAGCTGCAAATGGATCTACATGTGAAGCAAAATCTAGAAGAAAAATTGAAAGGTATAAGGCAAGACTAGTTGCTAGAGGATATAGTCAGACATATGAGATTGGCTATGATGAGACATTCGCACCGGTGGTGAAGATGAACACAACGAGAATCCTAATCTTTGGTGCTACTAACTTTTGGTGGCTGTTACATCAGCTAGATGTTAAGAATGCCTTCTTGCGTCACGACCTACAGGAGGAGGTGTACACATGGGGATTTCCACCTAGTTTTCAACTCCTAGAAAGTTGTGCAGATTGAGAAAGTCATTGTATGGTCTCAAGTAGTCTCCACGAGCATGGTTTGACAGGTTTAGTCATGCCGTCTATGATATGGGGTATAGGCAATGCAATGGAGATCATATTGTATTCTATCAACACTCGAAGTGTAGAATTACAATCCTTGCAGTATATATAGATGACATCATAATCACATGAGATGATGATGTTGAGATATTGCGACTGAAAAAGAACCTGAGCGAAGAGTTTGAGGTCAAAGATCTTGGACAACTTAGGTATTTTCTTTGCATTGAAATTGCTAAATCTCCTAAAAGGATAGTTCTTTCTCAAATGAAGCATGCTCTGGATTTACTTAGTGATACAGGTGTGCTTGGATGTCCGGCTGCATCAACACTTATTGATCAAAATCACAAACTTTGTGCACAGGCACGAGAACCAGTGGACAGTGAGAACTACTAGAGACTTGTTGGGTGACTCCTACACTTATGCCATACAAAACCTGATATTGCATATGTAGTGAGTGTGGTAAGCAGATACATGCATGATCCTAGAAGTGGCCATTTAGATGCAGTATATCGTATCTTGCTATAACTAAAAGGTTGTCCTGGGAAGGGGTTATGGTTTAAGAAAAATGGTCATCTGAATGTAGATAGTTACATTGATGCTACTTGCGTGAGCTGTCTTGATGATAGAAGATCAACTTTAGGCTATCATGTTTTTATTGGAGGAATCTAGTGTCATGGCGAAGAAAGAAGCAATCAATTGTGTCTAGATCAACTGTCGAAGCATAGTACAGAGCTATGTCATTAGGTCTTATTGACATGTTGTGGGTAAGAAATCTTCTATTGGGACTGAAAGTGCTGAGAAAAAGTCCTTCGAAGGTGTGGTGTGATAATAAATCGGCTATCAACATAGTCAATAACCTAGTCCAGCACGACAAAACCAAACATGTGGAGATAGATCATTTCTTTATTAAGGAGAAACTATAGTTAAATAATGTAAATTCACGGAGTTAAATAGTGGATGGTCTAACTAAGGGTTTAAGGGTCAAGGAATGTAATCTAGTTTGTAATAAGATGAGTATGATATTTATCTATCATCTATCTTAAGGGGGAGTGTTGGGTTGTATGTGTGCATGCTAGGATTAGGTCTATTTGTCCTATGTATATTGAAATATATGTATAGCAAAGAAGAGGAATAGAAAGTAAGAATTCAGAAAATTTCACACCACGACTTCACAATACTTGACACCTTGCGATCACCAAAGGTTGTTCCTAAACCACCCATCCATGTACACCGTGACTCTTACCTTATCCCTCCAATTGCACTCCTTGTTCGTGCTCAAAATGTCACCAAAGGGCAGTTTGATCACAATTTATCTATAAAAAATCATGGTAATCTTACTATGTCTGATTTGGTTAAAAGTGTAGAGTATTCGGAACTAAAAGGGAGGGACAAGTGCAGTGCATAGATGGTTCAGTCAGAATGAAATTATGCTCATTTAGTTGACAAGGACAGCAAAGTAGTCACGACTTTATTCCACGTGATCACCATGCAACGTTTATTAATTTATCACAAGCAACAGGAAAATATATTCCACCATCAGGGAACAAACAAATAAATAAGAAATATATTCTGCTGGCGAGTTGAGGCTGAGCTAAGCAATGTGGATGCTGATGTAGAGAGATAGACGTTAGAATTAATTCGAGCATCCGTGCGTGTCCTATTGAAATTTTATATATGCAAATTCCTCCGGCCTCCGCATGAATATGTCTTAGCACTGCTCGCTTTTCTGTTATAATTAATGGACATCCTTATGGTAATTTTAAGAATGACAGAGGTATCAGACAAGGTTGTCCCTTGTCCCCTTATCTTTTTGTGCTTGCAGTTAATGAGCTATCGATTGCACTTCAGGGAGCTTTACAACAACATCAATTAACAGGTATAAAATTAGGTCCAAATTATCCACCAATTCACTCCATTATGTTTGCTGACGATCTTATTGTTTATGGTAATGCTTCTAACAATGATGCTCAGGTGATAAAAAATGTTCTACAAAGATTTTGCCAACACTCTGGCCAAACTCCAAACTGGGCTAAATCTGCTTTGTTTTTCAGTAGAAATGTTAGCGATCAAAGTAGGAAAGAATTCGTAATCTGTTTCCTGCAGAGGACATGGATATAAATACTAAACATTTGGGTCATCCTCTAATCATGCCTGCAAAAAATAGATCTTCTGCATACAATTTTGTTTTAGATAAGTTCAAAGCAAAACTTAATACTTATAAAACAAACAAAATATCCCATGCTGGTAGGCTTACTTTAATCAAATCAGTATTTTCCTCCATCCCTGTCTACTATATGTCCAACATTCTATTTTCTAAAAAGCTTTGGCTAAATTAACTTCTGTGGTTAGAAACTTTTGGTGGACAGGTGTACAAGAAGGGCAAGCTACCAAGCCACTCTACTTAAAAGCTTGGAGAGAAATATGTAAGCCTACAAGAGAAGGAGGGTTGGGAATATGAGACCTTCAGGCTGTCAATAAAGCGCTACTTACATCAACTGCATGGAGAATAATTAACGACAATCAAAGCCTTGTTGCACAGGTACTGAAAGCCAAATATTATCCAAATACATCTTTCTGGAGAGTAAGTCTACTGTAGTAAAATCAGCATTTTGGTCCTCCATCCTTGCTATTAGGAATGATCTAGCTGCTTCATGCACTATTCAAATTTTCAATGGAAATACTTGTATCTGGACTAATCCTTGGTGTCCTAAATGGGAACACATATATGATCATGTCAAAGAGCAATCTCCTGGATATGTTTTTCCTGCTATTATTTCTGATTTGTGGAATCCTAATCATAAAAGTTGGAACCGAGAGCTCCTTTTCCATATCTTTTCTGATTCATTTGCTCAGGATATTATGAGCCTAACTATTAATACAGTGAATCAGCAAGATGAACTAATATGGATTCATACGGCAAATGGTGCATGCACATCAAAAAGTGCTTACAAATTTTATGCTAAGCAATACAGGTCAGCAAATGTTCCTATTACAAGTTCTATTACACTCAATGTTAAAAACATGTTGCAGGCTATTTGGAAGAACAAAATAGTTGCTCCAAGAGTTCAAACTTTTGCTTGGAGACTATTAAGAGATGCCATTCCATCAGGAATGAGAGCCTCATCAAGATCTAAGTATATCGAAAGTAAGTGCAGAAGATGTGGGCTAGAAGAAACCGATATCCATCTTTTCTTTACTTGTAATTTTGCAGAAATTGTTTGGTTCATATCTCCTTAGGTTTTAGAGTGGAAGGAATAGATTTCACAGCAAATCAGACGATTCAGGACATATTGCACTGGATGATCTCAGAGTATAATAACCAAGATGCTTTATCTACAATTTTCACTATTTTATGGAACATATGGAAAGCTCGAAATGATTTGCTGTTCAATTCAAATGAATGGAAACCAATGCAGGTTATATAGGTCTCCAGAGCCATGCTTCATGTGGAGGTAGCTGAAAATAAAATTGTTTTACAGGAAACACAAACAAAGAAGCAGGAAGTGTTGGTCCTTGACCAACGCAGGATCATAAAAGGGCCTAACATATACGTTGATGCCTCGTGGAGAAAAGGTATGAATACCTCTATTCCTACAGGTACACAAGAAACAGCAGGTATTGGCATATTCATCCATAACCCTACATCCAAGCCTCAGCACGCCATCTTCATTCAAGCAAAAACACAAGCCACTTCTGCTTTGCAGGTGGAGGCGACAGGATTGACGTTGGCGGCACATATTGCTGCTCTTCTTTCTTTGCAGGAACCAAACTTCATGTTAGATGACCAAATGGTGGCAATCCAGGTGCGTAGAGCTCAGGTAGATGATCAAGTCCAAAACTGGGAGATAAAACCACAAGTCAAGGGGGTTTGTTCAAATCACAAGACATAGACATACAACAGTCCTCCACATCAATAGAGAACTGAACAAGATTGCTCATAAGGAAGCTCGTGATGCATACAATGTGTCTTATGCTCAATCCTGTATCTATACTTGTATGGGATGTCATCATTCTAGAGATGACTGTCTAGTTAAAAGGCTTTAGTTAATCTAAGTGAGTGCCAATACTCACTTCTCTCTGTAACCTGCCTATGAACAATCCGGTAATAAAATCTATAGTTTCAAAAAAAAACCAAGTAATGTACAAATATCTAGATATATTCGTTTAAAAAGAGATTTGATATTGTAATGGCCCTTAAAATTGAAGTGTTCTTGTGGCAGATGATCCCACAAGGTAGCCACAATCTATTTCTTCTTGCTCCATGAACAAATCTACTACTACTATGTAAGGTAATTAATTAACCTGACATGTATATTGTTTGTTATATATGCATGTCGCAGCAACAAAGTTCTCCAGTCTCCTGTATTTATGAAAAGACTCGTAGCAGTGACTTAACGGTTAACTGACGAACGTAGTAAATCCGAAACTATGACAGATTCCTAGTAGTATATTCAAAACGACGCAAATTTCGGCCGCAAATACGGAACTGAGCTAGTTTTTAACAATAAATCAAGAACTTTTTCAAATTAATGCTGTTGCAATTGAAAGGTCAAACATGGGCCTTCACTGGCCTTTCATCTTGTTGTCCTCCAGCTGGATGGGCCGCCCATTAATCTGCACGTCCTCGTGGGCCTCCTCCTTCTTCTTGATCATCGTCTTCGTCATCGTCTTTTTCATCTTCTTTGCATGAGTGAGTGATAACCGTGGAGGCATGCATGCATGTTTGAAGCATTCAACGATGGCAATTGAAGCTTAGTGCAGCATGCATGGGCATGGCGCGCTCTTCGCCTGCAGAAACTAATAAAAGAACAAGTCAGCTCGATCGTGAAGCCAGCTGATAACTGGCAAGCTAGCCTTCCTCTCGGCCTCTCCATCTTCTTCGAACACGGCACATCTCTATTAATATATGCACGCACACGCAGCGCAGCAGTCCTAGATATCGCGCGCCCTAATCTTCTTGGCTTCTTAGTCTCTCTATCTCTCACACAATCTGTGAGTGTACGCGCGCGCGGGAGAGATCGATCGCTCGAGAGAGGGAATTAATAATTAAGCAGCAACTAGCTCGCCGGCACGTACGTACCAATGGGGTTCACGGCGCCGATCTGCATCGTCGTCTTCTTGGTGGTGGTCGCACCGGCGGCGCAGGCGGCCCCGGAGTCCGAGGAGTGCGCCAACCCGATGAGCATCGAGGCGGCGTGCCGCGGCGCCTCCGATACGCACCACGCGGTGGAGTACGACCATTGCGTGCGGTCTCTGTCCTTGGACCCGCGGAGCAAGGAGGCCGGCGACATCCACGGCCTCGCCATGCTCGCCACCAGGATTGCCATCGACCACGCCGCCAGCACCGAGTCCAAGATCGACGACCTCGCCGAGCTCGAGGGGGAGTCGTCCACCGCGCGCGCGCGCTTCAACCACTGCCTCGAGCAGTATGGTGGCGCCGCCGACCTCCTCCGCGACGCGCTCGACAACCTCCAGGCCAAGATCTACGGCAAGGCCATCGAACAGATCGCCGCCGCGCTCGGCGCCTCGGAGAGCTGCGAGGACGCCTGGAAGGGTGAGCAGAGCCTTCCCGTCGCCGCGCACGACAGGGAGTACGGCAGGATGGCGCACATCGCGCTCGGATTCACCCACGCCGCTGCCTGACCTGACCTCACCTCACTTCCATCATCACACACACCATCCATCGATTTGGCATCTCATCTCGTAGCTAGCTCAACTTCCATCCCCTTCATCTGTTGTTCATTCGTTTCAGCAGTTGCCCTTCTTCGTTTCTTGCATGCATGCGCGCGCGCGTGTGCGTCCTCAGAAACATCCATCGTTATATATGTTGTGAAAATTTCCTTGTTTCTGTTTTTGCTTTGTTGATTAAATATTGGAGGCATCATCAGATGATAAAGCAATAACAAGCTTAATTTACTGTGTATTTTTATCTCATCACACTTGTGTGTTTTTTATTTTATTTCTTTAGAGGGAGATGATAACCAGTTATGTTCTCTCTGACTGTCTGAGGATGATCAGTTCTCTTTCATCCATATAAAAATTAACAGGGAATTAATACACATTACTCTTCCTAATGAAATTCACTTAAAAATAATCACGACTTATTTTTTGAAAGAAAAAAAAGTCATCAGAACAATCGAACAATGAGTGCCGGATTCAAACAACTTTGGACAAGATAACAAAAGGAGGGTTTTCGTCAAAGGAATAAAATGACACGAGATTTGAAATTGAGCTTGTTTGGCAACCAATAGGAAAGAGAATGAGAGTTTAGAGGAGTTTGTTGGAGTGAGTTGTGAATAGGCTGAGCTGTAGGTCTAAAATATAAGAAGTGTAGAAAACATAGAGAGGTAGGGAAGGATTGAGAGAAGACTAGAACTAAGAAAAATCTCTTCTTCTCACCCAATCCTTCACCTCCATCCTGTAAGAAAGAGAAATAATACTGAAATAGAGTGAATTACTACATGGTATCAGAGCAGGCTGATTCTCGCGTGTCTTGCCTGTGTTTCTCGAGCTAATTTGGTCGCCGGAGTAGCGCTGTGTCGCTGTAGGCCCCGCCGCCGTCAACAATCTTCATTGCTATCGATCTCCTCTGCCCGCATGTGCTCAAGCGCCGCCGGCTTCGTTGACTTGCTCAGCCTCCGAGCGGGCGTTGCTGCTAACGCGGAGGAGGTCCAGTCTGTCCCCTCTACTGTCATCTAGACGTGCTGGTGAATTTGAGGCCGGCCGTCTTCCCAGATCTGGCGTCAGACCACGCTGTGGCTATTGTCCAACCAACTGCCTGTAGAAGATTTGCAGAGAGTAATAACAATTTTTCTCACTGCCAGTCTGCAATTTGGTTCTATTGCTAGCATCCTGTGCGCAGAAGCCAAGACTATGGTTGCTGTGTGTGATCTAGTTGCTGGAAGCTGAGTGCTGCTTTCTTTACTTCCTATCGTCATCAGTCAGAGGCAGAGGAGGTACTAAACTAACTCTTTTGTGAGGTGCTATTCAGACTGTCCAGTGAGGGCAGTGATTAGTAGAACAAATTGCTTCTTTGTTGCTGGTACGGACTGAGTCCTTAAGCAAATGGCTGGAACAAATAACCAAAGTGATACTAGCATGGACAAATGTATGAAATCTTTAGTAAATTGTTTGAGCAACAATAGCAGCAGCTTAGGGCAGTCTCTGAGGTAGCCAAGTATGCCCTTGAACTCAATCCAGTGTGATTGTCAGGTCCAGGGAACTATGTTAGTTGGGCATGTCATGCTCAACTAATTCTGAGTTCACATGGATGTGAAATTTAATCAGTGGTGATGGTGAAAAGCAGGGGAGCGGTGATGTTAGTGCAAAACAGACCAATGACAGGGTGCTAGTGTGGATGTTGGGAAGCATGGAACCTGTTTGTCCGACAACAAGTTGAAATCATGTCAACTGTGTATGAAGTGTGGGCAACTCTAGAAAGACAATTTGCTGGTAAATCGAACAAGATGCAAGCTACCCGAATTATGGATGAGCTTACTCATCTGAAACAGGGATCCAAATCTGTTACGGAATACGCTGGTGATGTTAAAAAGCTGTACAGGGATATTCACTACTACCACCCTTTTGAACCTGTTGATAAGAAAGATTTGGCTGTCCATCACAAATGGTTTGAATCTCTTGTGGCCAAATTGTTCTTTGATGGATTGAACCAGGAACTCAATCTTCGAAGGCAGCTTATATTCTCACAACCAGAGTGGCCGAGCCTTGATGACATTATATCTAGTGTAATTGAGGAGGAGACACGCTTGGCCCAACACAGGGAGGATAGCCAGAAATATACAGATGATCAGGCAGCATTGTCTATGCAGTCGTGACGTGTTCCAAGGTCCTTCGACAAGCCAGATAAAAGTAAATTGTTCTATGATCATTGCAGGAGGAATGGACACACAAAGGACATGTGTTTTGAATTACATGGCTATCCACCTTGGTGGGAAAAAGGGAGGTCACGGCTAGGGGGAGCTCAGGGGGTAAGTAAAAAACAGGCCAGCCATACTGCATCCTTACAGGAGCAACCTGTGGTAGATGTTCGAGCTCTCAAGGAGTTCAGTTCCAAACTCAGACTCTCAAAAGGCTTTTCTTCCTCCCAGGGTGTCTCTAAAGCTGATTCTAGTCTTGTTGCCACTTCCCACCAAGGTATAAAATATCCTCAGGCCCATACTTCCAAAAATTTAGTGAACCCCTGGATTATTGACACGGGGGCCACTAACCATATGACAGTAGCCTCAAACTTATTCACTTCCTATACACCGTGCTCCGGTAAGGACAAGGTGCGTGTAGTTGATGGATCCATGGCACCTATTGTAGGATGTGGATCCATTAGGTGCACCAAATCGTTGCCCTTATCTCCAGTATTACATGTTCCCAAGTTTCTGATCAATCTTTTGTCAGTTAGCTCCATTACAAAATCCCTTAATTGTAGAGGTTGGTTTGATCCTACTCGTTGTGCTTTTCAGGAGCTAAGGACAGGGAGACTTTTGGGGACTGGGACCGTGCATGAGGGGCTCTCTATCTTGATGAAGGAAGTGATGAAGTTGCTTTTGCATCCTGCTTGTCGCCAAGCCAAGAATTGCTGTTACACCACCGCAGGCTTGGACAAATCTCTTTTGCTGTTCTATCTCGTATTTATCCTGCTTTGTTTAAATTGTGTACTAGAGAGTCTCTGGTGTGTGATGCGTGTGAATTAGCTAAGCATACTAGGGGCTCATATCCAAATAGTGGTTTAAAGAGCAAGAAATTATTCGAAGTAATTCACTCTGATGTGTGGGGGCCCTGTGAGGCCCATTCTATCTCTGGACATAAATGGTTCGTAACATTTATTGGCTGTTTTAGTCGTTATACTTGGCTTTACCTCTTAAAACATAAGAATGAAGTGTTGTCTGTGTTCAAAAATCTATATGCTCTTATCAAAAATCAACATGGAACCACTATTAAAACCCTACGTTCAGATAATGGTACTGAATATGTTAATCAGGGATTTAGTCAATTTCTTGCGGAGAATGGTATTGAACATCAAACTACTTGTGTTAATACCCTAGAACAAAATGGTGTTGCAGAGCGAAAAAATAGACATTTGCTTGAAGTTGCTCGCTCTCTAATGTTTACAATGAATGTTCCAAAATTCCTTTGGGGTGAAGCAATTAAACTGCAACATATCTAATAAATCGTATGCCTCTTCGTACCCTTGGCTATAAAACCCCGGCTGAATGTCTTTTAAATTCAAATGAATTTGTTGTTCCTCCAAAGGTATTTGGGTGTGCTTGTTTTGTACACGATTATCATAACTCTGTTGGAAAGCTGGATCCACGTGCTCTAAAATATGTCTTTGTAGGCTATTCTCCTTCTAAGAAAGGCTACAGATGTTGGTGCCCTTCTGAGCACAGTTTCTTTGTGAGCATGGATGTAACATTTCGTGAACATGAGCCATTTTATAGATCAATTGTTGATACTGATATTATTCTGTCACCACCGGAAGTAGAACAAGAGGGGGAGAGTGAAAGTCAAGGTGTATCCTTGAGCCCTGTCCTTGTTCCTACTTCTGGCTCTCTAGCTTTTAATCGCATTTCAAATCAGGGGGAGGAGGAAAATATTGATGGTGGTGGTAGTGATTCTTGTCATGGAGACATAGAAAATGCAACAGGAGATGTATCACTTCCATCACAAGGTGTAGAGCCTCCAGTGCATGATGGCCCAGGTACTGACAATAACTTCCCTAGTTCTATGGCTCCTATTAGCACCGCGGGGCAGGATGATAATCAACTCTCTATTATTAATCCACAAGATGATTTGCCTATTGCTCTGAGAAAATCAACTAGGACCCGTAGTACTCCAGGATATCTGAAAGACTTTGTTGGACATAAACATGACATAGCCAACTTTATTTCTTATAAATACTGTAGTCCTTCCTTCTACAGCTTTATTGCTTCCCTAGATTCCAGTTCTATACCTACTCACTGGAAATCAGCCATAGAGGACCCTAAATGGAGGGAAGCAATGCTTGATGAGATGAGAGCCTTGGAAAAAAATGAAACCTGGGAGCTCGTGGATCTACCGCATGGTAAGCAAACCGTAGGATGTAAGTGTGTCTTCACTATTAAACACACCCCTGAGGGTAAGGTGGAGAGGTACAAAGCTCGACTTGTAGCCAAGGGCTATACACAAACTTATGACATTGATTATGAAGAAACCTTTGCCCCTGTAGCAAAGATGAATTCAATAAGGACACTCATTTCTTGTGCCGTGAACCTTGATTGGAATATTTATCAAATGGATGTTAAAAATGCATTCCTTCATGGTGATCTCCAAGAGGAAGTGTATATGGACATTCCTCCTGGTTTTGAACCAAGGGAGAACACTGGAAAAGTGATGCGTCTACGTCGGTCATTATATGGCTTGAAACAATCACCACGAGCGTGGTTTGATCGATTTAGACAGGCTATGCTTAAAAAAGGCTATCACCAGAACAATGCAGACCACACATTATTTTACAAACATGCTAATGACAAGGTTGCAGTATTGATAGTGTATGTGGATGATATTGTGATAACAGGTGACAACCACAAGGAAATTGGTGATCTGAAGCATTATTTAGCACAAGAATTTGAAGTGAAGGACCTCGGGCATCTAAGGTATTTTCTTTTCTTCAAGGGCTTTTTCACAAAAGGGGGGACAGCGGTTCCCCTCCAGATGCTTCTCCGGACAGCTGTTCTGCTTGTGTACTGTTTGTTTTCCTTATGTTAATAGAATCCAGATATCTCTCAGTATAGAGGTCTCACGTGGCTCAAAAGGTATTTTTCTATCACAAAGAAAGTATACTTTGGACCTGCTCAAGGAGACTGGTATGCATAGTTCTCGTCCTGTGGCAACTCCCATAGAACAAAATCATCGATTGAGCAACGATGCTGGAACTCCTGTTGACCGGAAGCGTTACCAGAGACTTGTGGGAAGGCTAATATATCTTTCTCACACTCGTCCTGATATTGCATTCGCTGTGAGTGTCGTTAGTCAATTTATGCATGATCCAAAGACAGCTCACGTGGATGTTGTGAATAGGATATTGAGGTACCTTAAAGGATGCCCAGGGAAAGGTCTCCTACACACCAAACAAGGGGACTTGCTAGTTGAGTGCTACAAAGATGCTGATTGGGCCGGATCATTAGATGATCGCCGGTCCACTTCAGGGTATTGTGCGTTCGTTGGAGGGAACCTTGTTTCCTGGAGAAGTAAGAAGCAATCTGTAGTAGCCAGGTCGACGGCAGAGGCATGATTTAGATCTATGGCCCATGGTTTATGTGAACTATTGTGGTTGCAAATTCTCCTAGCAGAGCTGAAGTTGTATGAGCATGGACCATTAATGCTCTATTGTGATAACAAGGCTGCAATCGACATTGCAAATAATCCTGTCCAATATGACAGGACCAACCATGTTGAGATTGACCGCCATTTCATCAAAGAAAAGCTTGACAGAGGAATAGTGTGTTTACCATATATAACTTCAGCAAGTCAAATAACAGACATCCTTACCAAAGGACTACCAGAAAAAATATTTTCTGTATTTTGTAGCAAGATGGGACTATACGATGTGTTCGCCCCATCTTGAGGGGGAGTGTTGGAGTGAGTTGTGAATAGGCTGAGCTGTAAGGTCTAAAATATAAGAAGTGTAGAAAATATAGAGACGTAGGGAAGGATCAAGAGAAGACTAGAACTAAGAAAAATCTCTTCTTCTCACCCAATCCTTCACCTCCATCCTGTAAGAAAGAGAAATAATACTGAAATAGAGTGAATTACTACAGAGTTAGTAGAGGAATTAGACATGAGAATTATTTTCTCTGTTTGGTGTCTAATTTGGAAAGGTTACCAAGGGGTGGGGGAAGAAGTGGCCATCCAGAGGCGGACTGTCCGTTTGATCCACCGGAGGGTCGTCCTGGTCCGTCGATCCGGTACAAGCCCTAGCTCACTCGCGGTTTCAAGCATGCCATTCTATCCAGTGCTACAAGTTACTCCAATGGAATCGTGGTCATTTTTTTAAAGAAGAACTGTGGGAGAGGCTTCAACAGTATATAAATTTATTAAACTATATATAGACAAATGTAGAATGGGCTTTACAAAAGAAGAGAGAGAGAGGAAGGAAACAAATGAAAAAGAGACATCAAGGATCACCATCCAAGGAAGCCAGCCACAGGAGGAGATCAGCTTTAGACTCTTCACTAAACCTAATGCTTTGAACATAAAGCTCATGCTTAAAATCCCTGAACCAATTTTGAATAGAAGGAGCAAGACCCTCAAAAATAAGTCTGTTGCGCTGCTTCCAAATACGCCAAGACGCAGTGATAAAGATCTCCATGTAGAAAGGTTTATTGCACATAGCTCTTGTGACTCTCATTCTATCAGCAATATCCAAGCTGTTATTCCAAGAAAAACCCACTTTGTTCCAGCAAAGAGAACTGAAGTTACAGAAGAAGAATAGATGGTCTCTGGTTTCAGGAGCATCTCGATCACAAAGGACACAAGAAGTATAGTTTTCTCGATTGCATTTCCTTCTGGCCATCATGCCTCTTGTGTTTAATCTATCCAAGAGCAACAACCAGGCAAAAACTTTGAGTTTGGGAACACATTTACTCTTCCAAATTCAATTAAGGTGAGAAACACGGGGTATGTGGGCGAATTGTAGGTGGTAAATTTTTTGCGAAGAGTAATTACCCCCACCCCATTTGCAGGTCCAGATGTCTTTATCTTCTTGATGGTGATCATCAGACTGAATTATGGACTGAATCTCCTGAAGTTCCTCCAAAGCAGTCACAGAAAGCGGCAGGTTAAAAGTGTTGAAGATCTCCTGATCATGGGCCATTTTGCTGAAACGAATGTTCTTGTGTTTGGAAAATGAGAAGATTCTCGGAAACCGGTCACAAAGCTTGTCTCCACACCATTTATCATGCCAGAATGAGACAGAACTCCAATGGAATCGTGGTGTTTGGCATTCAAGCACACCATTCGATCCAGTGCTGCAAGCTAACGTAACTCCAATGTACCAGTCAGACGACAAGGGGTTATTTCGTACACACATATTGCCACCTCCATAGGTGTGAATAAGGCCGTCGTCAAATTTTTGGGCAAGCGCCGCCCAACTAATATTGCTGGTGTGCGCGACATTAAAGGAAGAACGTACGTACTTTCCTCCATGACGTCGAGAATGTTTGCTTTTGCACAACCCAATATTTGTGATAAATGCTGCGCTAAATTCAATATTGTGACGACGCTGAGCATGGCATGCAATCGTCGATTGGATCACTTTGAAGAAGAGTACATTCAACAAGAGGATGAAGAGAAAGAATAAGCAGAGAAACTGACATATTCAACACAAACGATGGGCCTCGGCGCAGAATGGCAACCGTGGCGTACGTTCAGCGCAACTTTCACTCTACCAAGACTACAAGACAATGGCGCACCAACGCTTTCTGGGAGGTATGTTCTCGACGCATTCATCGCGGCCAACTCATTAGCATTCGGTTGCTCCAGTTTAGCTCTGGATCAGCTATCGTACGTCGATGCATGTGCCGGTGCGCAGCATGCACTTAATTTGACGCTAGCTGTATTCTTCGCGTTTTGTTCAGTCATAAGCTTGAGTACCGCCTTAATTTGTGTTATGCCTAAAACTCTTTCGTCTTGATCGGCACAGCTCCTGCCTCTTTCCGCCAAAAAAGGAAAAAAAAAGGAAAATTGTGTTAGGCCTGTACTTGATGTTGGCTCCGGCCAGTTGCTTATATGATTGCTACTGCATTAAGTATGGCGGCATCTGCTATATCTTTGTGTTGTGTGGATACATATATATAGATCCCATGCGAGGCCTTGCTGTAGGGAGAGCATTACTTGGTGGAATGGGGACTCCGGCCGGCATTGCTGATATTTGCATGTCTTCTCCTCCTCCGAACAGCCATGGTATTTTGGCCCTTGATAGTAAGCTTCATTTGGGCAGAGATTTCCACAAAATATCATTTTGGCCCTCGTCGATCAGTTGTGTTCATTAATTGTTCTTGAGTGTGTGAACACTCTTGTTGTATTTTAATTTGCCTAATACTACTCGACTGTCTTAATTAATTAATGTATTTGATTCCTGAAGAACTTGCAGAAATTATATGTGCAGCGCATGGGGTGGCAGTTATACCGATCCTTTAGCTGCATGCAGTAAAGATTCTTTCTTTGAGACGCCAGATCTAGCTGCCAATCAAGAAGAGTAGTCTAACGAACTTGCCTTAGGTTTCAGTTACAACCCACGACCTCAAACCTGCAACCCCCAGCACAACCTCATTGTGGTACACTTCATTATTTGGTTACACGCTTCACCCACCTGATTCCATTCGATCCTCCGCTATATAAATCAAGTGACAATGTGGCCGAGAGTAGAGATGCAGCAAAGCAAAATGTCACCACCTTGCTCCGTCCCTCTCTTCCTCCTCTCAATCACGCTCTTCCTATCGCCTCCGGCACTGTCCTCCATCATCCGGCACTGGTCCGGCGACGACATCATCACCGAGACCTGTCAAAGGTGCAGCCAGACCAATCCCAACGTGAACTACACCCTCTGCATCGCCTCTCTCTCCGCTGACCCCTCCAGCCGCAACGCCGACCTCCATGGGCTCGCCGTCATCTCCGCCAAGCTGGTGCGGTCGGGCGTGGCGAGCATGGAGTCCGGCATGTCGGAGCTCCGGGGCAAGGAGGCGGCGGGGTCCCCCAGGAGGTCCTGCCTCGACGCGTGCATAGGGGTGTTCCGTGACGCCAAGATCGACCTCGACGACTCCATCGCCGCGATCGAGGACAGGAGGTACGCCGATGCCGAGACAAGGATGACCGACACCGCGGATGCGCCAGTGACCTGCAACGATGAGTTCAAAGAGCAGGGTTTGCAGCCACCCATGGAAGGGGACAGTAGGCGCTTGTTCCAGCAGGCCGTCATCTCCCTCGCCATCATCTCGCTACTCTGAAGAACTATTAATTAACTGTACTATAACTATAATATATTCAACTACTCTATATATTTATTTACATATGTAACATAATCGTTCTTTCGCTGATTTGCTGACCTACATGCGACTTTTTTCCATTTCGTCAATAGTTGATTTTTCTCACCCAAAATCATCTTCCTCCTCTGACTTCTTCTGTAAGTGCTAATTACTTATGTTAGATGGATCTTAATCTAATCTCATGAATATGAACATAATTAGTGTAGAATTTAGTAGATTAACCTGCTTTTGGTGATGCCACTTGTGTAATTGATGTATAGGATGAAGATGTAGTCGATCTCAAGTCCAGTGACGCACCGGCAACGTAATTTATCTTTAAGTCAATGGAACGTGCTCTCCATATTGGTTTGGTGTTAGAGGCAATAGTAACCCTACTCAATTCGTGCTTAACTAAGTGGCAGGCTGCCCTCGTTATATAGTGTTG
The DNA here is from genome assembly GCA_019208055.1 of Stipa capillata. Taxonomy (NCBI): domain Eukaryota; kingdom Viridiplantae; phylum Streptophyta; class Magnoliopsida; order Poales; family Poaceae; genus Stipa; species Stipa capillata. The sequence continues at coordinate 62,483 of JAGXJF010004396.1, forward strand.
CTTGACTTGGGACCTAACCATTTTACATTTAAGCCCTCAATCACAGGTGCATCATTAATTAGCCATTGATCACATAATATTTCTAATATTTTCCTGTCCGGTAGTGGCGAGCTCACTGGAGCTCAATGCGGACCCACTGTCTCGCGGGAGCTCGAGGCGGAGCCGCCCTCGACACACAACGGTAACGGAGGCAGAGCAGAGTTGGGCAGAGACCTCACCGAAATAGTTAGAGTTAGGAGCGAGGTGGTAGTGGTGGGGGGTGTTCGCCGGTGCCGAGAAAGAACTGGTGTCCCCCAAACTAAGAGGGATGACCGACAGTGGCGGCGAATGGTTATGGTGAGACAGCAGGACGGCACTGCTGGCCACGGGAGAGGTAGGACTTGTGGTGGGTCGATGCCAGTGAGGTGGGGTGGCGGCATGCGAGGGGATCATGGTGTTGGCGGTGACATCACGGGGTTTGGGGGAGAGAGAGAGGGAAAGAGGGATGTTAAAAGATGAGCGAGGCAATCCTGGCCGTTGGATCACTATTCTAGCATAGAAAAAACTGGCTGTTGGCAAAAAGAAAGTCAACTGTCAAATGTCAAATAGACACTCCTTGTTGCAATCGAAGAATGATGTAGTATCAATTGTAACACATGCTGCATGCATTTGCGTCTAGACGCCTCCAACAAATAGTAAGTCGATCGTATGCTGCATGCATAGATCGATATGCGTATTCCAAATTTAGGCTGGGATGGCATGGCATGGCATGCAAGGCGTACGTCCATAATTGGCCCGCGGCGGCCGGACGGTGCCTAGCTGCATGCATGCTAGGATAAATCAAGCTCACCCGTCGCCCCCTCCATTGATGACCTAACAGATCATCCTGTTAAGTTTCTGCACGGCGGATCGATGAAAGCTAGCAGCATGAACCTCTCGTCGTACCTCAAGTGCAACCTGCAGGTGCCCCGCCGCGGCGCCGCGGTGGACCCGTACGACGGCCCGCAGCCGCAGACGGCTACCTGCTGCACGGCGCTGCAGCGGGGCTTCGCCGCCGACGGCGGGCTGTCGACGCAGCCGCGGTACGCGCCGCTGCGCACGCCCGGCTCGGCGGCCTTGCTGCAGCACGACGATCCTACAGAGGAGGAGGAGGAACAGCAGCAGACGCCGACAAAGAAGAAGACGACGGCGACGAAGACGATGATCAAGAAGATGGTGCGCAAGTGCAAGTCGTCGGTGGCGGACGTGGACGTGTCGCAGCTGATCGAGGGACCGCCGCGGCTCCGGCGCAGCGGCGCCGTGCGCCGGGACTGGAGCTTCGAGGACCTCGGCGCCTCCCACAAGGCCGCCTAGCTAGCTAGCTAGCCATATGCATCCCATCGATCGATCGATCAAGACGTGCATGCATGCGATATATATACACACATACATATGTATATATATGCATTTCCAGCTTGCGCTGATGATATAATGTCAGCTAAATCTCAAAATTAATCAATATATACACCACGCACGGTGCAAATTAATTTTCCTATGTAATAATGTACTCGGATGAGTAGGCGTACATGATTAACCTATCTAATATCCTATGGACGAAGCTGCTCCCCCAGTGATAGTGGAATTGGCGCTGACAGACAACGTTGTGCTGCTAGAGGCCCATGGCTATCACCCATGCATCAGCCCATCACAGTGGCACCGTATAGTTACAACGTTAGTCCCACATCGTTTTACTACAGTGAGTGCTGCCTATTCGAAGAGACGGCGCAGCAACGAGCAGGGGGGCGAAGTGTGGCCAGGGGAGGAGCACTCACGTAATGAGCTAGTGTGCCGTTGCGGTGCGCGAGATGACCCTAGACGACGATGCGCTCCCCCAAAGCCAAAGTTTGTGGGGTCGAGATTGCACATCTATCCCTCTCTCATCTTTCTCTTGGAGATGATGGGAAGAGAGAGCCAAAAAGGCTTGTTCTTCCGGTGCTTTGGCCTTTATAATATAAGCCCCGATGCCTTGCGTGGGTGGATCTCCTCGGAGCCCTATATATCCCCACCAATAATAGTAACCCTCCTTTTTACATTTCTCGGTGGCAAGCATGGAACGCAGATATGGTGTCGTGGCAGGTTGCAGCCCTCCCTTTTATTGAGTTACGGCAACGAGTCCAGCGACGTGTAGTGCGGGCAAGCGTCTTGGAGCTCATTCCAGCATGCAGTCTTTTTGGTCGTGCATGGAGACGACGATGATCTTTTTGGTGTAGGAGCGGGAGTCGAGCCAGAGTGGGCGGCGCCATCATGGTGCTGCCGGGGGAGAAGGAGATCGGAAAGGCGATCCGCCGCGCACCATCGATCGAGAAACCCTCCCGGTACGTACGCCATGCATGTCCACGTACGGTCTGCACGATATACAATCTGGATGCATGCATGCGCCTAGGTATGTAGCTACCTAGGGCACCAAAACGAGAACAAGAAAATCCAACCAAACAAATTTTGTGTTATTAAGAACCGCAGATGATCGGAAATTTAAGCGAGCAGGATGATGTAGTCGCCGGCTTCGGAGAAGAGCCGGAGTGACCCCGTGGCGAGCGCGGTCAGCAATTTCAATCCAATGACATACAATCAACTGGGACTTGGATTCAAGTTTCAAAAAGAAAAAAGAAAGAGCAGGACTGAACTATATATGGGATTGACTATCAATCACAAGAATCGCCTTTCTCCACTATAGCTGCTAATAAGTGGTATAGGGTTTGCATATTGTCAGTTACTATAGCGATTGCTATGTGTTGCTTCATAAAAGTATTGTTGGATTTGACTGGATTTGGTACAAATAATATATATGATTTTCTTCCAACGAACTACATTTCATTGGTTGGTCATACACATTAAAAAGAGATCACCGATGGTCTATTTCCTACTACCGCGACTATCAACAACAATAATGGCGTTGCAAGGTCCAGAGTCTCTGGTGAGGAACACAATGAAGTCAAAGTGAAAAGGGAAAATAATAAACATTTAGGTACTGTCAGTAACATATGTATTCTGTAGAGATTCCACACTAAATAGTTCAATTCCAGACCCTGGATTCAAAATGGGTTGTAAAAGTTTAAATATATACGTAAGATGAATCTACGTTAGCTAGGAGTTTCATATATTAATTTTCTTATTTCGTAGAATTATTACAATTTACTTGGTAATTTCACTTGTTTATTTCCTGATCTTTTTTGCCTGGATTCATTTTTCTTCTTTAAAAAATTATTTATATTTTCTTCTTGTTTCATTTCATTTCTTCTTAATTTCTTCTCTTTATGCTGACCGCCAAGATAATCTCACGGTCTTATCCTATACCCTTCGTCCTTTCCAACAATATACTCTCAATTAATTCTTCTCTTAGTTCTCTCTCCAATACATGTGACGCTCACTCTTTATATTTAGGCTCAATGCCTCCATGCGTTTTTTACTATGTTGTTTCCTATAATGGGCCAGAAAGTTGCCTTAGCCCAGTCGGTTGTTGCGTTCGTTGTCCCGTGATGAGGTTTGGAGATGGATTCCCATCTCTGCATTGTGTGGAGTCTTTTAATTTGTCTGCTTTTCGAAAACAGGTCGTATCTGATAGAATAGTAAGCTGATCCAACAGCTAAAAACGTACGGATTTGCCACGTCTTCACCGTAAGATGTGGTACATCAACGGCTAACATTTGAAGTTATCCGTACACTACATAGTAGTATATATACTACTATGTGGCGTTGAATCAACGGTTGGGCCAGCCCACTTTGTTTCTGACCACTCCAAGGAAATATCGTCTGACAAATTTTGTTATTCCTTTCTAAATGATGGAAATATATCTCCTCACAAGATGCACACAGCCACAAATATCGTTGTTGCACCGAAAAGAAAAAAATAAAAAATACATTCATTTTCACATGTATATTTAGCGGCACTGCACGAAAAGAAATGGGGTCAAAGAGGGCTTTCACTTGTTCTGAAGACAAAACTATATATGGGTGGTCAATTGCCAAGCATGCAAAGGCAAATCATACATATACACACGTACTAAGTAACGCGCTAATGCTTCACTTTTGCAGATATGTGGGAATATTTGTCAGATTTAGACGATCATGTCTCCTGGCTACATGACATATCTATATGCACGACATGACAAGAGAGTAACTAAAGCCACCACCGTCGATTCACTATGTTTAATTCCACCCTTCAAAATACCTTTCTTTTTAGATGCCCTAGCTCCTTTATATCTGGTCAAGTATATATCATGCATGCGAATATAAAGACCTATATTTACTACACTAACACGTGTTAGTGTTTTTACATATAGAGCTAGCACTAGAGAATATATTTTTAAGGTCTTATCCAAGTTCTTCTGTCCTTTTGCTTTTAACTAGTTAGTCATTATATCCTCCATCTATACATCCCATTTTAGTATTAAAAAATAATAAATATTACATATGGTTGGCATGATAAATGGAGTTTGGTGTACATATACATGAAACCTATAACAATTAAAGATCATAACCAGGGAACTAATATTATGATTGGACATAGCGTTCTGGTTAGCGACAGATATGTTTGTGAAACTTGGCATCCGTCTTTGGAATTGAATTAGTTTCTGCAGTGTGCATATTTTCATGAAATAAATTTGCTTTTAAGCAAATTATTGCTTCTTACAGAGCTAATGTATTTCTCCGTAACAATACAATAGACTTGCATACTACTACATGTGTTCCAAAAATATGACGCTTTAAAAAGTGTGCAGTTAAACATCTCTATCTTTCCAGTTAATTAATAGTCAAACCTCTCTATCTTCCAATTAATTAATGAAAGACTATATATCTGGGTTGGTTAGATACAAATGGTACCACTAGATTTGTCATGAGATAGTTATGCTCATGATTTTTTTTTACTCTTTTGCTTACATATACATAAAAAAATTAATGATCAAAATTATATATTGGAGACTGTGCAAAGTTTAATATGTTGTCTATTTTGGAGCAGGAGGAGTAATTTATAAGAACTTCTACGTCTACCCTGCAATTATCCTTTCTGAGTTCGATGCTTGATTATTCAACTTCTTTTACTTTTAGGGAAAACAATATTGGTTAGAGATGTCCCTCTGGTCAGTTTATTCAGCTCGTCACGAAGCTACGGAAATTATCTGATTCTTTCTGACTACCAAAGTTAAAACACAATATTGTACTATTGAAATCATCTATTGAGAACGCATATGCATGACACCACTTCGCACTGTTCTCTAGTTGAACAATCCTCTTCGAGAATGGAATTCTTCAGGTATCTATGATTTAGTACATGATTATTCCTTGATTACCTCACTTAGAACAAGAGGAAGGTAGCAAGAAGTGCAACCTTACTTCGGCCGGAATGTATCACGAGACTCATACTTCAATTATTGGTGGACATTAACATCTAAACCACCAGCATATGTTCTTCTTCGAAGAGCATAAATAATTTTCTTTGTTAATTTCGAAGTCTTGACTTGGGAGAACAAATTAACACACCGAGTTTCCTTAACTTGTTTGATCAATTGGCTAGGGCAGGGACCAAGATTGGTAAGAGAACTCCTAGTTGAACTAAAACCAATTAAATTAATTAATGCTCACGAGATGGTCATGTGATGAGCTTGACGATAGATCATTCCGACAGTCAAAAAACATAGCACAGAACCCTAGCTTCTTCTTCTCTTCTCTAGTCAAATCTTGCCGTTTCACTAGATCAAGATTCCGTTTTTGTGTCTGTCCAAGACAAATTGTCTAGGGAAACATAAACACATTCAGTGCTCACCACCTTCCATCTACTAGTACAAGTATATCTCAGTCAACTGATGCTTTGCACGCTCAATACTATACTAAACCTAATCACAAGCTTACAATTGCATCCCCTTACTTTTCCCTGGGTCTGTAGGTATATACACAAGTGGGGTGTTTTATCAAGCTTGATCTAGTAGAATTAAGTCACTGCATGGAGCTTCACACTTCCCGATGCATACAGGGGTTGACATCTATCTTGGCATGCATGCATGATTCTAGAGCCCATAAGGCCTCCTCCAATGCACAGGTGCTTAGATGAGGTGCTAAGTGCATGAAAGGGCTTAGCAACTAAACTCTTCAATGCATAGGTGCTTAGCTTTTTATAGCTAAGCTTTCTTCATTTAATTGTTTAGCAACTAAACTCCCCAATACATAGATGCCACATAGACGTTTTGTATAGGTCTATGCGCTTAGCATCGTTTCTTTCTGGAGACACTAAAACTATCTCTCTCCTTAATTACCCCGCCACATTATCTTCTTACCTATGTAGCATATCTTAGCACCAGTCCAAGTTAGAGCATTGTGAAGAGCCTAATTCTTAAGAGATGGAGTATAGTACTAATCACCATGTGTGCATGGTTGAAAGAAAGCAAGGACAAAAGGTAATTAAGGCATCACTTGTTGTTATCGATGTGCCATAGAGAACCACAAATTTACTAAATTACACAATTTGTTGGCAGTACGTAGCAGAAATTGAACACGTACAACTACTTAGCTAGTATGGCCTCACACTAGTTCTGCCATGCATTAAATTAACTCCATGGAAAGCCGGCCATGCTAGCTTCCTATTAATTAAATTATCTAGTGCCTGACTTGTGGCCTTTCTCTTGCACGATCCATGATTTGATCATGGATATGCATGTACTATTATCTCCTGAGATCTTAACAGTGAAGTTCTTCTGAATGGATTTCAGGATTTGCTTCTTCTACTTACCGCTACTGATCGAGCTCCTGCCTATTACCATCAATTAGCCCACCCTCTCGCTATTTTCCAAATATATGACATCAGCTATTGACATGATGACATCTATATATGCACATTGACATTGTGGGCCAGCAATTAAGCCGACACCGACATGGCGATCTACAGCACATATATGCATGCATATTATTATCTAGACATGATCCATGACAAGTCACAAGAAGAAACTAAACATCATGAGAACAGTGTAACATGTCACGTATGGGGACGCATCGATCATGCATGACTTTCTCGATCGTCACTGCATGCATCAGTGTCATGCGAAATAATCTTCCTTTTTCTCGTGAAGGGTCTCGAATTAATAATTTATAGTGTTCCATACGAAAACTATCAGCTAGTCACGTACGTACGCAGCAAAGTAACCGAATTGATCAGAGCTGTATAGCGACATGCCATGTCCTTTGTTGCCAGGTTTCTGGTCATCTTGAGAGAGAGAGAGAGAGAGAGAGAGAGAGAGAGAGAGAGAGAGAGAGAGAGAGAGAGAGAGAGAGAGGCAATATCATATCAATCATGTCGTGTGTGGCATGTAGACGGATCAGAAAGAAAAGCTGGAGACGATTGGTCCGCAAACTGAGCAAACAGATACTAGTAGTCTTGCTATTTCCCTTTCTGAAAAATAAGTATGACGCCGACAGAAAGCTAGCCAAAGTGAGATGATATATTGTGCTATTCTATCTCTCTCTCTCCATTCATTCTCTGTCTAGATCCTTGTATGTTGTGAGAATAAACCCCAAGCTATTGATTCACCTCAAATGATTATTACTAGCAATTAAGAAATACTCTCTCTAATTTATAATATTAGTTTTAGTATTCTAGAGTTTTATGTGAATATAAATAGTTCTAGGATTCTAATGTATATTTGTGTTATTTTTTCTTAGTCTACCCCTTCTTAATTGCTATGGTTAATGGGCTCTGTTCCCATATTTGCATGTTCTGGAGTATTACTATCAGGAGGGGCAAGAGTGATAGTGTCATTTGGTATATTAACTAGTTCTCCTTTATTTCTTGTGCCCAAACCTAAAACTACTTATATTATGAATAAGATGGAGTACTAATTGAGGGAGCCCTAAATTAAAAGGGGAAAAAACAAGTGAGAGATGATTAATTGCAGAACTGCAAAGAGCCGTTACAATTTTGATTATAGCTAGGTAATAAAACTCCATATATCTTTACTATACTATAAATAGGAGTTAGTGGTAATGGTGATGGTATGTCGCCCCTTCCACCTCCTAGCGCCCTCCAACTATTTTCACGCGCTTGCAGTTAGGCCTGTCCAACAATTTGCATTGAGTTGGACTCTGTTCCTCGCGATTTGCCCATTCGCTCGACCCAACCGTATGAAATCCTAACAAATTCTCTCCTTTGCTCCACACCATTCCAGCCCAACTCTTCCCTCCCCTGCACTACCTCTGTTGTGGATGCCTGCTTCTCCAAGACTCCAATTCCATCGCGCAGCGCGGCCGTTAAGCTCGTGCAGTTCATGACCTCCGAGAGCGCCGCCCACCACCCGCCCTTGCTCCTGCCATATTCCCTATCAACCCTTGCGGATGGCAGCGAAGGCCATTGTGCTTGCCTCCTCCCCGTCATTGCTAGCATCACCCAATCACGCTCACCTCATGTCATCTCTTTCTAGCGCAACCTCCACCGAGGTAAGAATTTTAATACTGACTTCTCTCCTCTCCTCCTGACACGTGCCGCCACCGCGACACCAATTTGCACCATCCGTGGCTCCCTCCTCCTCGTCCTGTACTGCCTTCTGGCCGCTCTCCTCGCTCCCAACAAAGTATGAAGTCTAGCAATCCTAGAGGCAGCAGCCGACAACAGGAGAGGGAGATAGGAAGACGGTGACATGCAATGCCCCTTGAGCGCCTCCTCTCCTCATCAACTTAGTGACTCAGCTCCACCCCTCACAATGACATGGTGATTGATTATTTGATTTGGGATTCAATTTTGAGGTGAGTTTTGATTTGTGGATCTTAGGATTGCTCGTGAGGATTGTGATTCGCAGATTTGGGAATTGAAGGTATTGATGATAGAAATAGAAAAGTGCAAATGATGGATGTTTGATCTTGTACATGTTCGTGGCTTGCTCCAAGTGATGCGTGTTTCAGATTGTGTTTTGTTGTTTAGTTGTTAATTCGACAAGGTTACTGCGGCCGCCCAACTAGCGTGTTGATCTCGCCAGAGCAGTTTATCACACCGGTGCTAATGGAAAAACAAAATATCTTATACGGTGATCATGTACTAAAGCTAAGCTGTTTTTATTTTATATTTTCTGTCAATGATTGGTAAATCATCGATCTTATGGTAGTTGTGATCAGAAGATTTGTTAAAGGGTAGGGACCCATGGGGCTATTGTTGGAAGGTACTGGATCACCACAGACAACACTTTTTATATAGGTTCAGGCCTCCCTTAGGATAATAACCCCACGTACTGTTGGTATATATTGAATATCGAGTAGTTTACAAGGGATTTGTTAGTGTCTAGCCTAGATGGGATCTACAACTAGTCGGGAATCTTCTTGGATTGACCTACTTGGGCTCGACTTCCTGGAGGCAATGGAGCTTCTCTTGGACGTTAGAAGATTTGGAGCTCTAGGCAATGATCTCTAAAGGCTTGTTGTGCATATTGAAAAGCTTTTTCTCTCCGCAAGGCCGCCGGATCCTTTTATAGAGGGTACTCCGTATCTGATATGAAACTAGGACTCTAACATGCTTAAACATAGGGATAGACTTCCTAGTTTAAGGGGCAACTTGATAGATTTAGTTATACAAAACAGTCAAGATGGGTGCCATGGACCTACAGCTCAGGCCTATTGATGTTCAACATGGACAAGCTAAGCTATGTGGAGGCACATGCCCAAGGCTCTTAATCGTTTGACGGAAATACACAACAGATAATATCCATTAATTGTTCTAACTCTAGCTATTACGAGAGGCGTTAGAAGGGAGTAATACAATATAAGTATGACCTTATGTTGGCTCTGAGTTGCCTTAAGTGCTTAACTATATCTTATAGGAATGGATTTCTAGTCATATGAACTAACAGGTACGTGTTATGGCAGGTGTGTGCATTACTAAAGGAGATGGTGGATATGAGCATCATGCTGTAATCAGATTTCAAATTGCCAACACTACCACAATGAAGGAAAGGTATAATTTCAGAGTTATGTTTTTCGAAAAAAAATCTCAAAGTCGTCATTGTGGAAGAGAAATTTGATGAATTTTTAATCTTAGAGAATATTTTTAGTTGTTTCATCTTCCAATATAGGAAATCAGTTTGCAGACAGGCTTTGCATTAATTGTTGGAGTAAACTAAACTTTTGATCTTACCAAGCGTAGAAGGCCTAGAGGAATTAGAGAGAAAATTTGAACGGGTAGGATGAACTATATATTCATCCTCGCAATCAGGGTAACAGATGGGGCAGAAAACTCATGAAATCACAAATTCAAATGAAATGTAGGACTCAGTGCCACCGATTGACATGGAATAGCATTTCGATGAGATGTAATATTCACATAAGTGGAGACTGTAGGAAAACACTCAGATGAAATGCAATGATCTAATTTAGATGAAAGGCCGAGGGTGGGAGGGAGGGAGGGAGTGATCTCCTACTGGTACTCATATGTGCAGTTCTATTTTATGATATGGTGTTCAAAAGTTATATACTATTTCATTCTTTATCTCTTTTTTTGCAGTATCATCTAAAGTTTATATTTGGCTTTGGCAAGAATTAGTTCTCCGAAATTCTAATGGTGGCACACACATTGGTCCAGTCTTTTCCCAGGTACTACTTACAAGTCTGCAAAGCACCCCTTGAGCTGCCTTGCACAATCGATAAAATTCACTATGTAATAATGTGTTCAAATAGTAGATTTTGATACTCCCTATTATTATCCACGTAATTGCCAAAAAATGATTTTATGTGCTTCAATACTTACATTGGTGCCTATGTGAGTCTATCGACAATTCCTTTCACTAATATATTTTGTGAACTCTTCTCAATTCTCACTAATTAGAACATCAGATACAACACACATAATTTAGCACCGTGATTTCTGCTTCAGGCTTATGATTTGGCATGGAGGTGACTACTATATGTTTAGGCACAGATTTACCTCAGTTCATTACTGCTCTAAGAAGTGCTGCAGTGACAAATGTTGTCACTGACTACAAAAATTTCTCTCTTTTGTCTTGCATAAATATTACCGGTTCCACATTCTACTTCTTCACTTGGTATCATATATGTTCTGATCAAATCCTCCCATGTATTTATCTTTACTTTAAGCAATACGACATCTACGATGTTCGTGGAAATTAAATACAAAAAGAAAGGCACCGAATGCACAGTTTTTGCAGCAGTAAATACAGAACGATGTTCTTTATTTATTTAAAAAATAATAGTACACTTATAGATATTTTTGAACATCCGCAGAATTATGCAATCATCTCTTTTGAAGTAGTCTCAACTGACTAGATATACTCAACCAATTGAACAATTCTTGGCTTAATTTGTATATCCAAACCTGATTCCTTTTAGACTTAATTTTTCTCTATTGTTAATGATGCCTGATACATAACTGCTTTCACCTTTGCAGGGAAAGGTAGAATAATTCATAGCAACTGTGAAATCCATAGCTATACTACCGACACCATTATTCATGAATCATAAGACATGTCCTACACGCGAGCAGTTTTATTACATCTTGCTGATGTTGCCTGTGGATCCTACTAAATATGTGAACTCTTCCCTATTTGCATCTCGGTTGCAGCTTCATTTCAAAAGTAACCTTCAACTGAAAAGGCTTCAGTTTCCCCCACTCCCCATGGCGGGTTTCTTCTTGGTTAGTCCCCCTCTTCCTCTTGAGTATGTTCACAAACATGTGTATAGTGTCTGTAACTGTCTATTTGAACTTAAACATTTCTTCCTTGCAAATTAGAAGGACTTGAATATTTCTTTTTGACATGCCAGTGAATGTGATGAGCGATGTTTCCCTTTCGGTTGCCATGTCAGTTTCCAAGAATTTTACTTGTATTCATAGTTGCTATGTCACAAACATCTTATGGAAAAGTTTAGTGCTCTATGATGTCGTGGGGTATTACTGATGCTATTTTGAATTACCAAGATTGTGTGTATGTTAGCAGTTGCAAAATTGTCCTCTAGAATGGCGGTTGTTCCACATTTAAGCTTGATTTCTGATTGATATATGACATCACAGCTGCCACAGTTGAAAACACCACCATCGTCTAGGAAGAAACCTAAAATTTATGGTTCCCGGAGCACCCAAGTTTCTGTTGTGTGTAAGTGGAGAGAGGAAGAACTTTGGTGTGTGATTTCTCATACTAATTTCATCCAGGAATCTATAGCAACCATACATTTTCTTCTTCAAATAGAGCCTTGGAAACGTCTCCAGATCCTATCATAGCTGTTTTATGTATCCCGAAGCACCAAGTTTCCGTCGTGTGTAATTGGAGAGAGGAAGAACTTTGGTGTTTATAGTTGCTCAGACTAACTTCATCCAAGAATCTATAGCAACCATATCTTTTTCTCTGGGTCCTATCATAGTTGATTTATGTATTCTCTATGCTCTCCATGTCTTTTTTTTCCAAAAATGATTCCCCTGTGGCATTACTACGCTGATGGTGCCATAGTTGGCCTCATAGAACAATCTATGATCTTCGATTTAACTTTTAGGGAATGCAAAGTACCAGAGGGTAAGGTAGCACTTGGGGAATCTAGTGAGGTAGCATGTCTCATGTATGGTGCCATGTCTCAATTCACACGGAATGCAACTGAATGAAAGCTGTTGTGCATGTATAACGTCCTTTCTTTTTCCGCCATCTCTATCACTTATGTATTGACCCCTGTTGATGCTTTAAAACGACGCCAATGGTCTTTAGGGTGGTTTTGTTTAGGAATATAAACACATTTTAGTTCTTTAGCAATGTCTGGTCACACGCTGTAAAGCCCAAGTTGTGAAGAAGTTGGTTAGTTTGAGCTTAATCTTGATCAGTTTATAAAACCAATTTTCATCTCATGCATACATCGATGCATTTGCATTGCAAATCAAAACCCTAAACTGTAATGTTAAAGCGCTGCTCTAGGGTTGGGTTCAATTAACCTTAGGAGAGCAAGAACCAAGGGTTTCTAACGAGTTTAATTCACATTCGACCTAACTTAGCGATTATACATAAATTACGGAGTTCTTTTGCATCTCTTAAACCCTGACATTCTCTCTAGCTTCATTGTTCCAAGATCAAGCTTTAGTCAAGAACAACCAAACCTTTATTTGATATGAATCTAGAGGAACAATATAGCTCATGGAGCTCATTCAAACATTTCACAGCCTTTGAATTATTGTTCTCTAGCATTTGCATTTGTAAACTATTTGAAAACTCAAGGAACAAAACACAAGAATTGAAAACCAGAGAATCCATTTTCTTGGCATTGGGCCGCCGGCCCACTTCTTCTTCTCTAGCGGTTCCCTTTCTTTTCTTCTCTGCCGACCATTGCCCAGGGCATTGCACCGCCGGCACCTGCCGTTTTGCTCCAATTCAGCGCACTGATCAGCGGGGCTTAATGCAAAAACCTCTGCCACGTCCGTGTCCACGCGTCCATCGGCAGGTTAATTTCCCTCTTTTCCTTCCCATGCAAGCAGGGAGTTCACCTCTCGGACGTTCCAAGGTTCCATCTGATTTTCCCGCCGGTTATTGCTCCTGGGTTCGCCGCCGCTTCTCCGCTCTTCGCTGTCTACTGGATCAACGCCGACGCCACCCGGCTCCGACGAGGGCTCCGCCGGCGAGCCTCCCTACCCCATCACCGCGCCCAGCTTTTCTTCTTTTCCTCATTGCGGTGCCGGTTTCATTACTCCTGCTGTGGCCATCGCAGGTGTTGGCCGACGGCGTCACCGAGGACGAGCTTCCTTCTCTCCGGCGAAACCGTAGCGGCATCTCGGCTCTCCAGTACTCCGCAAGCCCATCAACCGCCAAAGCCCTAATCACAGGGAGCAGGAGATTGCACGGCTTTTCCTTCCCCGTCTCCAGTGACCATCTCCAATACTCCAGCAAGGAACGAGCTCGTCCGCTTCTTTTCTCAGGTTGAACAACGGATCAATTCTTCCTCTTGAGTGGTTAATCACCCGCCGGATCATCCTTTTCCATTTTGTTCAACTCTTTCTCCTGAGGATTAGTGTAGCAACCAAGTAGTTCAAGCAAGGTTACAAGAGAATGAATATGACCTAGGTTACTACCTGTCCGGCAAGAGTCCACATACAAATTTTTGTGACTTCCTTTGCTAACGGCAAGCGTTCTGCTGCCGATCTGAGAGCTAACTTTCTTAATTAACAGTTTTTAAACACTTCTATTCAGGGGAGCCGTTAACCAACTAGCTAATAACTAAGTAAATAGTTAATAGAATTATGTCTATTCCTTGCCGTGTGTTGTGAGTAGTTGAGTTAGTAACAGCATATACATATATACATGTGCAGGTGGAAATAAGAGATTAACCCCTAACCAAAGATTAGTAATGTCCAAATTGTGTATATATGTATACTTACTGAAGTTGTAGTAGTGATATGCTTTAGAAACTCTAATATGTAGTAGTTGTACCAGCTGCAAACATAAAGGAAAAACAATATTTCAGTACAAGAGTTGAGAGTTACAGCACGTGCACTGATCCAATTAAGTGCTGGATTTGCTAATTGAGTTCAGCCCTTAGCTCCTAAAATGGTTTCACTAGAGTCTGGTATTGGAACATTACCTGGGCGTTGCCCTCTTCTTAACGACCAGATAAATAGCTTGTTCCAAATCAATCTCATAGTCAACTAATTAGTATTTGAGTGCATTAGTGTTTATGGCATTAGGAGTGGGGAATAGAACTGGTTATTAAGAAGCATTATTCAGTAGCATTATGAGTCCATATCTTCGGTAAGCCTCTATAATTATCTCAATTAGTGGATCCATGGGTTAAGTAGTCAATCTATACATCAAATTGATTTACTTGAATCCTTTCTTTACACATATTGCGGACAGCAAATCTGGACAATCGGAAATAGGCATATGTGAATCAGCATGCTAATGGTATCTGTTAACCTTTGATTTAGTTTCTTAAACTTCAGAACCGAGAGTAGGTATTGTTTCAGCTTTTGTAATGTACTAATCTTAATATATTAGAATTAAGTATGGCCTGATGATGCTAACTCCCCAGCTTCTCTATAAGGCTCATTCCCATACTGGATTCTACCTTTATTTGTTTCAGCATTAGCTCCAGGATGTATCAGCTTAAGATCTGTTAGTATTTGTCGATGATGGTTAATTATCAATTGATTTACTTACAATTGCTACGTGTCGACGGGTTAGAACGACCATTTACCTAAGGTATTATTATGACCAATACTTGTGGGGTAGAATATAAAGCTAAGCCGCAGCACACTTAGGTGTTTAAGAGCACCCAAGCTCAGATTAGTATGACTGTAGTTAGATTGGGATGCTCTTTCTAAAAGGGAAATGGAACAGCTGCTATTCCTGCACTTAGTACATTCTTACTAATCCTAACTCCTTTTACTAGTTCCATGC
This sequence comes from Stipa capillata, assembly GCA_019208055.1. Classification (NCBI taxonomy): domain Eukaryota; kingdom Viridiplantae; phylum Streptophyta; class Magnoliopsida; order Poales; family Poaceae; genus Stipa; species Stipa capillata. Next base: position 77,845 of record JAGXJF010004396.1, read on the forward strand.
ATATGTTTATAAGACTACACTTATATATATGAATGCCATTGTAATTCTAACAGTGCAAGATCTTGAAGATTTAAATTATTCTTGAATGCATAACTAAATGTTCACAACTCTAACTCAAACCAAACGGATAGCATCAAAATTGCATTCTCATCCCCTTTAAGTTGGAATACATGGCATACATATCATTATTTTCAAAATACTTCAGCATCTCTTATTGTTCCTTTTTATTTTTCCCGGTATTTTGGTGTTCCATTTGCTAGAGCCAAGCACTGAGGGTTTTATTGAGTGTGATCAACAGCAGGAGGACTTCCCTGAGCAGTCAGGCAAGCTTGCTAGCTTGTTGATAATATTCCAGTTACTATTTTACTATGCGTGATCGATTGAATGATATTTGTGAGTATGTGCGACTTCTAGCATGAGCAGGTGCTGTCGTTGATTGTGGTTTATTGGTGTGTCCCTTTAAATCACTTAACTTAATACCTGAACCCTCTGGAAAGTTGTGAGAGACGGGATCGGGCACGTGGGAGACATGGCGAGGGGAGTCGCATGATCTTGCCATTGCTGCCAATCCTTGAGCCGGCGATAAGTGTTAGCGAGTGGAGTTGGAGGGTCATAGTGGGCCTACTATGAACCCACACCCATTGGAACACTTGTACGCGTGAGGTTAGGGTGGTCAGCTCTACCTCACTACACTTGAGTCGGATTGGGTGGTTAGCCCGTTCGGCATCTCCCTAGGCGAGGAGGCTTAGGGGGAATAACACGAATTGGTTGTAATGGTTGCCTCCATGTTTGTGAACTTGGAAATTGGGTGGTTTGCTCATATGGAAGTTTGGGTGGTTAGCCCGACTCCAGAAATTGTGTCAAATGTTGTTCTTGTAACCATTGGTGGATGAGTATGAGGGTATATCGTACTTATCCAGATCTGAACCTGAGGGTTAATGGAGTGGGTTATCAAGTGGTAAGCTTGATAGGATGCAACATGACATGGTATGTTTAATTTGATAACTCGGGTAGCTTATTTTCCATGTTATGTTGTTTATTCACATTATCACTACAATTGCCATGCTATGTTCAAGTTTAAACTGGAATGAGCTATTTAGCAGTTTGCGAGTACGAAAATACTCACTCGGGAATTCAAATCCTGCAGGTGATCCTAGTATCGACGATTTTTACAATGCTGAACCTGAAATCTTTAATGAGTAATATTGCTTGGGTATCCGACTTGGTCTACGGGAAGATTGTATAGCTTTTGGGGAATGGTTTTAGTGAACCATTTCCATGTTTATATGGATGTTCCGCTGCTGTTTTTGAAGTTAAGTGTGCTGAAAATGACCCTTAGGTCATGTAATAATGAAGTTAAAGTGCTTCCTTGGTATGGATGACATATATGCCATTAAATCCCCCTCATATGTAGAGTTTTGTGATGGTATTCGAGTTGTTTCTAAAAGCTGCCTAGGTACAATGCGTGTATGTGATGAAGTGCTTGGGTATGCCGTGAAGAATTACCGCGGTTCTTTCTTTCACTGAGTCGAGTAGCTGTCGGTTGAGTGACCCGCTGGCTGAGATGCGATGCCGGCCAGGCATGGTGTGGGTGTAATCCACTGGGCCTTCGGGTGACCCACTAGCTTTCGGGCTAGGTTAGGGTGAGGGTGGACTCACCGGGCTCCTCCGCTTCTATTCTGCCTAGTGGGTTTGAGAACGGCTCTAAGTCTTACCGGATTTTGAAATCTTATGTGACTTTAGGAAGTTTTGTCGCTTCCGGCCGGCTTGCGTTGGTCAGGTGTCGGATCACTCCGCCTCGGTGAGTACAGCGCAGGTACCGTGCCACCAGGTCGACTGGTCCTTCGGCCCTTGGCGATGATCCGTTCCTCTAATCATATTTGATTTCGGAGTCCGTTACACACGCAATGGAAGCGGATCCCTAGCCCATCTCAGAGCAAAGCTGGAGGCCTTGCTTCACGTGGATTCAAAGGAAATCCAATCATACCTTTATCATTGTTGCCGAATATGAGAGGTGGGGAGGTGGAATCAATTTTGGTGGCGATGGGAACTGCGGTGGACATTCAACATAGTTGGAGAAAGCATGCATGTGATAGTAGAGCGACGACGTAACAGTAGCGGAACCAAAGACAGAGGTGGGGGAGGTTGCAGAGGAAGGAGGAAGACAATGCTTTGTCTTCTCGAGGTGTGGTGTGTGTGGGGGGTGGGGGGAGGCGTTGAGGAGTGAGGAGTTAGAGAAACTAAAGGGATGCATACAAACACAATGGTCAACCAAAGGGGATGTAGCAAGAGAAAGACACCGGCGTTCATCACGACATTGTCGGAGATTGCACGTTCGCAAAATAGAATAACCCCTAGATGCCTATGCAAAGCGACACGAAGTGAAGCCGGATGATGGTGGAGCGGAGCGATGACGCAGTCGTGGTGGAGCCAGAGCCAAAGTTTTATCTCGACTGGATCGCTAGCCTATTATCATAGATACACTTCAACATCGACTTTATAACAATGTAAACTATTTCTTGATGTCTCTCCTCCTTACTTGATCTACGTTGATATAAATCTTGACCTATATTTAAATTCCTCACAAAGGCCGGATACTAGAATCCACTATTAATTGCTAATTAGAGGTGGAAGTCCAATCTTAGTCAAGTCTAATTTCCAAGTCTGGGAATTTGCTATCTACTTTTTCAAACAACTCGTTTTGTCACAGAATGACCACAAGAGGCGAGCGAAGAAAAAGCAAGAAAGGAACAAGTTGATGTTTTGTCTCTTGGGTTAGCAGTGGAGAAGGGGTGCATAGTGGTCAACCAGAGGGGAGGCAGCGAGAAGACAATATTGGTGTTTACCGTTACGCGATCAAAAACCGCAGGGGCATTCACTTGATATGTACGTTTGCGTAATAAAATGACCTTTTAATTAATTTTTTTATTTTTCAGTAGCAACGTATAGCTGCATTACTAGTATAATATATTATAGCATTGACGGGTGTATTGCCATGTGGCAGAATAGGTCAAGCCAGCTGAACAAAAGGCAGGAGGACAAATGAGCTGGGACAACTGAGGACTGAGATGTACACATCAATTATGCACACATAAAAGATTATTCTTTGGAGCATCTCGTGTGGCTTAATTAGTAATAAGCGACGGAAAGGCACTACTGGAAAAATGTAGCTACTGACCGATATATTTGGAGTCCATAGACAATTATATTGCTGTTTATCATTGGATAATATATGTCTGTCGCTTCAACGATTTGGTACTATTAAATCAATCATGCAAATATGGAGAAGAACATATATCTATCACAACGTACAATATTAATTATATAGGAGATATATATTCCCTCGTTGCTACTTGTTGGATAACATATCTGAATCGTTTTCTTTCAGTTCAATCGAAATAAACATTAATAAATAATAATAAGGGTCTGGTTAGGTCTCAATGAGTGAGAATTAACAAAATCTCAAGAGTGAGCCATTGAATCTCTATTTCACGGTAAAAAAAAATAGACCAGAGAAAAAATGAAAAGCGAATAGAAAATTTCAGTCTACCAAACAACATTAACTCTGTGATAATATTGAAATAAGAGGCCCAATTATAAAAGACAATCCAACATTTCCTTAAGATCTGTAGATGCGCTTAACATCAAATATCATATTTATCAGTATGTAGTACTAATTCAGTGCAATGCCATGCATGCCTATATCATCGGTCAGACACCAGAGGACACAGATTAAGTGTACAAACGTCTCTCACTGACAAGTGTCCCTATAGCTACCAAGGGACAAATTAACCTTTTTTTACTCCACGGTGACACAGCAATCAGCAAATTAATGCTAGCTCTTGCTCCATGAATTCATCTTCACCAGGACACCATGCACCCACTTCTTTTCTTCTCTTTCTATGTATGAGGCAAGTACACTAGTACTCACTAGCCAGCACATGAGAGAGATGGATATAGATAGAAGAGGGGGGAGAGAAAGGGCAAGGAAACCAGCAAAGGGTACAACAGTGAGGAGGAGATAGAGGCATCTACCTCTCTTGGTAGGTCTCTCTCACTCTCCCTCTCTAAAACACCCACACACACGAGCCAATTGCCACAGTCATTTCCTATTCATTCATTCATTTGTTCCTTGCTCTCTCTCACACATATACTGTACACTCTCATCACACATCTCACCCACCCACCCTGACCAACATCCGCCCCATCTCGAAAACCAACCAAGATCCAACAAATCTCGACCGCTTCCAAGGAGAAGAATTCTTCCATCCATGATTCTATTTCTACCAGCTAGCTAGCTTCTTAATTGATCTCTTGCAGCAGCTGAAATTCTCATGGAGCTGTTCCCCCGGCAGCCGGACCTGGCGCCGCAGATCAGCACCCGGCCAAGCAGCTCCTCGCCTCCGGCTGCGCCATCGGACTCAGGCGGCAACAGCAGCATGGATCACTTGCGCCACCTAGGGTTTTGGCGAGCCCACCACCGACGACAGCGCCGCGGCAAGAACGGCAACCCTGCCGCCTTCCGACCATCTCCTCTCCTTAGCCGCCGCCGCCGCCACAGTCACCACCACCGCAAGTAAAAGTAATCCTACTGCTAGCACCAGTAGCTACAAGCACCAGCAAGTTAACAGCCATGGCTGCTACTCCAGCAACCACCATTACCAGCGGATGAATGCTCTGCTCAAGCCTATAAGGGGAGTCCCCATCTACCACCACTACACCTTCCAGCTTCAGCAACAGCAGCATCAACATCAACATCACCACCAGCAGCAGCAGCACATGGTGATGGCCTCAAGGAGCAACGGCGGCGGCGGCTTCTTGTCTTCGAGGTCAAGGTTCCCGCCGGGGCGGCGGAGCGTGCGGGCACCAAGGATGCGGTGGACGACCACGCTGCACGCGCGCTTCGTCCACGCAGTCGAGCTCCTAGGCGGCCATGAGAGTATGTCGATTCTTTACCTTATTATATATCCACACAACATGGAATTTTGTGATGGGAGTGAGATTTGATCTTGCTACTAATTTTTTTCCTGGGGTCTAATTTAATTTAGGAGCCACCCCCAAGTCGGTGCTGGAGCTCATGGATGTAAAGGATCTCACCTTGGCACATGTCAAATCTCACTTGCAGGTACATGTTTTTTTTAAGGCTGTCTTGTGTCAGTTTGTTGTATGCTAGCTGCGTTTTATTTTGTTATATATGGTAGCTGTTGTGGAAAGACATTAGGGTGATATATTTTCAAAAATATATGACAAGGGAAAAAGAAATTCATGACGGTGGCATCTTCTTCTGATGCATCAATCTCTTCAAGTAGGTAGCTCTTGCATGAAGAGGTCTCGGATTACTGTTATCATATGAACAGAAAAAAGAAAAGGAACAACAGTAGTACTGATCTACTGGTACTGCATCTCTATGTATCTCTCTCTAATCTCTCAATTTATGTGTGGACTGGACATGCATGTAGTGTACGTAATGGGGCAGCTTTTGCTTGCCAGGGGGAGCAGAATGGACAGCAACCGAAAGAAAAGCTGAACATGTGTGTGTATGTGTGTGTGCTATGCGCTAGTATTTCTGATACGGTGAGTTAGAAGCTGATTCTTGTGACATGGGCAAGGCGGAGATATTCTAAAAGAAAATGATTTGTTTTCGGTGTTGCTTAACCCTTGCCCTCTGGAACTCTGAATGCACTATTAAATGACTTCAGTTTACAGCTGATAAAATTCTATACATACGCATACTAGTACTATTATGTACTCCTATCATAAAGCATTGCTTGAGATATTACAGTTAAGAATTTATCACTGGTACTTGTGTATGCATTATTCACATATATAAGCATGACCTGATATATGCACAAGATTTTTGTGCAGTTCTTAATTAAGAGCGTATACATTCTTTTGCAGATGTATCGCACGATTAAGAATACCGACAAACCCGTGATTTTTTCAGGTATATAATTCCTAAAACTCGAGCAAGTGTAATGCCACAATTTTATTGATAGAGTACCTGTTATTAATGGCCTTAAAATTCAATGATACTTAGGACAAAATGATGGGTTCGAGAACGGATCAGCGGGAGAGATCTCCGATGAGAGCTTGCCGGAGGCCCTCAGCAACCGACGGAGTATGGATCAAAATGGAACCAGTGCAAATTCTCACAACAGCAATAGTTACAATGGTGGTTTATGGAGCAACTCTTCAAGGTACATACTCCTTGAGTTAATCTGCTTTAGCTTCTGTATTTCCTTATTTAGCCAATTATTATAAAACTACTAGTAAAACCTATGTGCATAAATAAATATACTTCATGTATTAATTTCAAGCTAGTATGGACCAAGCATGTATATATATATATATATATATATATATATATATATATATATATATATATATATATATATATAGGAGAATCTCTATATACACACGACCGAGGGACAACTTATCTCTAAAATGTTTGACCAACCACACTAAGATTTGATATCTTCAATGTATGAACACCTTCGGCAGTAGTACCTCGATACTAGCTAGGTATTTGATGTACCACAATGTAGAATATTGCTAAATTAATAAGAGAGCTAGCAAATAAAGTGAGCACAAATAACAAAAACCCTTTTGTAGGAGTGGACAGCGCAGTAGTACTGATTACCGCATGCATGCATGCATCCATGTATATATAGTTATGTACTAGTACTACGTAGCACTGCAAACATTTGGATGTTTGCCTGGTTCATGCTAATGGCACGAAAGGCTTTCATTTCTATTTGAGCCAGAGGGTGGTAGCACGTAGATCTCATCTCAAAGGAGTGTGCCATTCCCTAGGCCACAATCTCTCTCTCTCTCTCTCTCCACACATCACATGCAGATGCAGCTAGCGCAAATGCAAGAGCTCACGAAAAACAGGAAACATATCTTGGCCTTGTTCGATTTGTCCGGTATAGGGTGGACATTTGAAAGGTCATGATGGTGCAATGATCCCCTTGTAGTTTAATGGCTGCAATGAAAAGTTTCCTCCTCTCTGTACAAGCATGGTCACATACATACATATGCAGTACACACATACCAAGGAGCTGCAGGCCCACTTGTCCAGAAAAGATCAACATAACAAAATGTACTGGGTGACTACTGAAAAATTACCTCCTTTAGTTTTGCATGAAAAGGTACCCAAAAAATAGTTAAGAAACTATAGTGGCAATACTATATCAAAAGTAAAAGGGTGTTCAAGCAAGGGACAAAGTTTGGAACTCCTTTGGAGGTCATGAAGAATCATATGTAATAACAATATAATATTGTTAACATAATGCATGGCCCCTCAGGTGTGAGCATGTAGCATGTATAATACCATGTTTTCTATTTCTTGATCAGATTAATGTACATTATCCTATTGCTAGCTGTGTCTTGATGCTTTATTTATTGTTTCTCTCTGGTGGCTTTGCAGCAGGGCAGGATGGCCTGATTGCGGCTCAAATACTGAAACTGAAAGGCGATATTTCAAGGTAAAAACACATGAAGCAACATATATAGTATTATATTTCTTATCTAAACTGGACCATATAGTACTATCAACTATATATATTTCTGAAAAATTGAAAATCTTTTTAAAAAGTGTCTGAAAATGGACAAACACATAATTATATGCAACTAGTGGACAGTGTTGAACGTACTGTTATTTCTTGATCCGGTCGAATAGAAAACAATCATTTATACGCATACATTGAATTAATTAGCAACGTTTTGCATTTGCAGGAAGCTCCATCAAAGAGCTTTGAGATGTCAGAAGTGAACGCGTCGTGCATCTCCGAGACATCTAGTCCGCCGGCCGGCCAGCCAAACCTCGAGTTTACGCTAGGGAGAACACATAATTAGGAGACACGCCAAATTAAACAAACATATTCCTAGATTAATGATCCAGTATAGCCAGATCGAGGTAAAGAGAGAGATGCAAGCGAAAAAGAGAAAGCATATGGCATTCTGATCAAGGCCAAAAGATGACGAGATAAAAAGAGAGATTATGTACCACCTCCCCTCCATTATGCGTGTGTATGTGTGTGGAAGAGAGCTTGCTAGAGAGAGAGAGTGTGTGTGTGAGAGAGCTAGCGAGAGAGAGAGAGAGAGAGACACTAAGGCTAGGTGCTGATCTTGCTCTCCATGCATCCATGGTTTGCTTTATGTATAAAGTCTTATGTTGTTTAAAGTTTGTGCATGGAATGTGGGAGGAAGAGAGAGAGGTGTTCATCTTCTTTTTACTGCCATATATAAAGCAGGGAAAGGAGCGATTCATCCACGTGCAAGTCCCAATTAGATGTTGCTTTAAAGTCCAAAAGCAAGAACAAGAAAAGGAAGTTTGGTTTCTCGAAAAAAAGGAAGTTTGCATGAGATCTGGACAGTGCCTGGTTTTCATGGAATTAATCGATAAGCGTGCATGTAATGCTTGCAAAGAAAGTTCACATCCAGGAAAGCTAAAAAGAATGGGTAGCTCAATGTGTATAAGTTCCCTTTGCTTCTTGTGATTCTCGCTGTACATGCAATCTTTTTTTTCTTTTTCTTGGAGGAGTACTGGACCTAGCTGCTGTTGGATTCATATAGAAAAAGTGTTACATTGGTAAAACAGATACTATTTTAGAGTCTTTTCTATTAGCAGAAAAGAAATAATTACAGCGGTTGACCGACAAAAGAGAAAGAAGTAAAAGAAAATATGCGGGGATAACTCAAAACATGTTGATTACTTCTAAAGGTTGGACCCGCTTCGCGCCTATTGGGTAATTCCTTCCAAGGCTAGGGAGGCCACTTCACGGTAGGTCATTCTAGTCGCATTGAAAACTCTTCTCTTTTGTGTCTTCCACACATTCCATAGGATGTAGATAATATGGCTACTTGTTTCCCTTTTGGTACGCCATGAGGTGTTCGATAGAGATCTGTCCCACCAATCATCCACCGAAGTAGAGCCCTCCATGCTCACCGTGCCAGCTGAGGTGAGCTAGTTGTTCACTGTTTTGCTCACTTGGACGGTGAAGGGGTAATGGATACCCATGTGTAGCGCCGTCTCCGGGGTCTGCAGGCAAAGAGGGCAGGTCAGTCGTGTGGCCAGTCCCTCACCGCCAGAACATCAGCCATGAGGATGCGGCTGTGGAGAAGCAGCCATGAGAAGAGCTTGCATATTCGTTCCACTCGGTCCTTCCACACATTCTCAGTCTCGAACTTGGGGAAGGATCCTTGCGTAGGTCGAATGAGCCGAATAGACACCTAAGCCTTTCCATCTCCATCTGATCAAATCTGCAATGGCAGGGTCAAGGTGTATCGCATTGATTAGATTCCATAAGTCCATGAATTCAGCTAGGTGGGATGGCGAGTTAGCCTGGCCACCGCTGTAATCCAGTTCTCGTTTTCTATCTCTTTTTAAACAGTCTGATTCTTCCATCTGGTGAGTTGGAACAGACTGGGGCCACAGTCGCACAACGGCTTACCCCCAATCCATGCGTTGCACCAGAAGGAGGTCCTTGCCCCATTCCCCATAGTAATCTCTATGGAGGCACGGAAGAGAGCGAAATTGGAAGCGTCACACGGTTGTTCTATGCCCACTCAGGATCGGTCCATTGTAGCCAAGGCCAACATAGCCAAAGAGCCCGACCCTCCAGGTCTGGGATCCTGAGTCCTGCCATGTTTTTGGCCGACATACCGTCTTCTAGTTCAATAAGGAGTGTCCTCCGTAGGCCGTTTCTCCATCATCACCTTTCCACATGAAGCCCCTGAAAATTTTGTCGATCTTGTTGCCTACCATTTTGGCAGTTGGAGCGTCGAGAGGTGGTAGTCGCCGTGGCCAAGAAAACCGATTTTGCAAAGGTGACCCTGCTAGCTCTCGTTAAATTCTTGCCCTTCCGGCCAAGCAGTCTTGAGCCGATCTGGTCGATTAGGGAACCTCGTGCAAACTTCTGTAGTGGCAGGGGAGGCTTAGGTACTTCCCAAGAAAGGTGGCCACCGAAACCGGGAAGACAATCAGCAGTTCTTGGATGTTCACTCCCTCGCATCTAATGGGGAATATCTCAGTCTTATGAAGGTTTGTTCTAAGCTAGTCCACTAGCATGTCCGAAGTAGGAGATGATGTGGCGCAGTGCAAGGAGTTCCTCCTTATATGGGTTCGCGAAGATGCCTGCTTCGTTGGCATAGAGGGAGATCTAGAAACTCGCGGCACGCACGTTGATAGGCTTGAGAATGCCCCAAGAGGAAGCAAGGCGGAGAAGACGCACCAAGGGGTCAACGATGATGAAGAGTATGGGAGACAACTGGTCGCCTTGCCGGAGGCCCCTCGCGTGCGGGAAGGCAGGCCCAGGGTGCCATTGAGCTAGGACACACGTTAGACCAACTCCATTCGTTACTATGGTATACAACATGCGTAGGACTAACCAATAACTAATCTCTATAATTCTGACACTCTCTGGGTTGGTAATAGTTGCCATTTTGGACATGGACAGTCTTCAACATGCAGCTATGAATGCTACGGTTTATATGAATATGCTAATAAAACTATATATTATGAATATATGTTTCATGAAAAGTAATCTAATGGTACTATTTTGGCCTCGTCACTTTATTATTTTTATATATTATAAGTCAAAATCAAAGAAGTTTAACTGCATGTTTTCAATGACGTCATCTATCTACAAACGGAGCTAGTGGTCTATATGATGATCAAGGGGAGGTATCTTCCTTGTTATTCCCAAGTAAAATGAACATAACCTTCAAAATGTGTGTAACTAAGACAAGGAAAAGCTAAAACTGTGTAATCACTCATGCATTTTTGCTCCCAACCATCATCTTATTGCATTTCAAAACTCAATCATGCATTATGAATGGTGTAAATAAAATGGCCATTATCCCAATTTGTTAAAGCAAAATGCAGGAAAAATACTCATGCTATTAAAAAGTACCACTTCTTTTACTTACACTTGACGGTAAGAACATGCATGCATGTCAGTTCAGTTCTAGTAGGGTCTTCATTAATCAGTGGCCTACATAAATATGCATATGTCCTTTAAGAAGGGAACAGAAAACACGCATTTGATAGCTAGTTGATATATATACACTGATGTGCCATACATGGATCATGAGAGCAGGCAGAAAGACAGGGTCAAACTCAAACATAAGAAAAGCAGAGAAAGCAGCAGGTAGCAATGGCGTTTTCACTTGGATATGAAGGCGAAGGCGCAAAGATTAAAAGCCCTACTAGACCCAGGTGACTCTGAATGATAAAAGAAAGAGGCCCCTTTTCTTTCCAGAGAGCTTTATTAATTGAATCTCACTACTATCTGTGCTTGCCTTGTTTCAGCTTTAAAGGTGCAGATGCAGTTGGGGACCTCTGCCATCTGTCTGAGTCTGACATTGACCCAACCACAAGTAAGAGTAAGAGTGTACACTGCAATCAGGAGGAGGGAGACCAGCAAATTATATAAGAATGATTACCATATGATGGGCTGACTGATCATGGATACATTGCATGCATGTGCGGGAGCATGAGCTATGGATTGGAGAGCTGACCCTCGGCATGTATATACTCCCTCCTCCGTTTCCGAATACTTGGCCCTATTTGACTTTGCAGGGTCTTTAAAGTTAAACATTAACCGTTCGTCTTTTGTTAATGCATTTACTAAATGTTATAGAAGTGCATGATAGCAAAAACAATGTTAAGGCAGATCTAACAGTATCATTTTGATATACCCGAACTAAATACTCAAAAATTTATCTTTAGTCAAAGTTTTCTCAAGTTTCAGTGATCAAAATCAGAATGGCCAAGTATTTGAAAATAGAGGGAGTAGCTATTTCTTCTCTTTCTCTCTCCCCCTCATTTTCGGCTGGTTGCATGGGAACTATGTACAGCACTTGACCATATAGCCTAGGAGTCTGTGTGGACAGCCACAGCTAAGCAGCAGCTTCTGCAGCCTATGCATGCTTATGTATGTGCGTGCGTGTCACGGCAGGGAGGTACTCAATCATCAGAGACAAAGAGAGCATGCACAGTTGTGGTACTAGTATGTGTGTTGAAAAAGCGAGGTGACACCTCTTTCTGATCCTTGATTTCACCATCCTGATGGCCATTGCCACACTATTGGAATCTGCGCTGCAAGTGTTACAGAACCGGCCCCTCACTTGTGGACGGTGAATATGTTGGGTTTTTAGTCAAAGCACATAATCACGAATATTTTGTCTAAGGCACCTCACGTATTTTTATTTTTCTTTATTTCTTCTCATAAATCTTGCTTTCGTTGTATTTGATCTTTACAATCTGGCCTCTTTATATGAGCGTAAAATCTCATACAAACTGAGTAAAACTAGGAGTCCTAATCCTACTCTTAACCCCTCTCCTAATCCAACTAGGACTCGAACAAATTTTGATTATTCCATCAATCACCCCTTAATCTAAACTTGTCGTCTTGTCGACTCGACCTAATGCATGATCTGGGCTACCAGTCACGCTGCCGCATCTAGCGTGATACATGCAGGCTAGACGCACCATTAGCCTCATGCAGTCTCACGGAGAGACACCTTCACTGGTCCTTGTCCCACTACACGCTAAGCTCGATCCTCATCGACGCACGCAGACGACTCTGACTCGACTTACATGTACACACACTTTCTCGCATCAACGGCATCGCACCGTCCATCTTGTAGCAACATCTCACTGACTACAATGTGATCAAGTCAGCATCGCACCAACTTCTCTTACGACGATGATCTCACACCACCGCCGCCGGCCTCTCACCGAATCACACTGGCCTCACACCAAGACCTTATTCCTGCGAGAATATGAACGCACACACTCACGACTCATTGACTAACATGACGACTAACTATAGTATACTCCCAACACTTTTCACAAAAGTGTTGGTTCTTCATCCTTAACGAGTAGTGCTTTTTTCTTCTTCTTTTCTGGACACTCATGAGCAAAGTGACCAAATTCATGACAGTTATAGCACTCAATCTTGGATTTGTCCCAACCTCCATCACGACCACATCCACGACCACGTCCACGACCAGCTTCTTCTCTTGCTCTCCACTCCGATCTTGTTAACAGGAGATGCTCTTCATCTCTTTGTTGCCGTAGCCTTGCAGTCGTTCCTCATGAGCCTTTACCTTCCAATGACTTGCTTCTTCTCTTGCTCTCCACTCCGATCTTGTTAACAGGAGATGCTCTTCATCTTTGTTGCCGTAGCCTTGCAATCGTTCCTCATGAGCCTTTAACCTTCCAATGACTTCTTCCACTGTCATTGTTTTGAAATCACCAAATTGCTCTATAGTAGATGCAATATGGAGAAACTTTGAGGGGACGGCTTGGAGGAATTTTTTGACGATATATGTTTCCTCGAACTTTTCGCCAAGTGCTCGTACGTCGTTGGTGATGGTCGTCAGCCTAAGAGTGAAATCATCGACTGATTCTGATTCCTTCATCTGTAATTTCTCAAACTCGGATTTGAGGGTTTGCACCCTCGCCTCCTTGATTCGATCGTCTCCTAGGTGCATCGTCTTCAGTGCCTTCCATGCCTCCATAGCTGTCTGTTTGTCGGTGATCATAACGAGCTTGTTTTCAGGGATGCTTTGATAGATGGCCGTTAGTGCCATCTGATCCTTCTTCTCATCGATAGTTTTGCTTGAGTCCGTCTTGCTTGAGTCCTCTGGTTCCACTATGTCCCAAATTTCTTGTGCACGCAATGATGCCCTCATTTTGATTGCCCAAAGCGAGTAGTTGCTCTTCGTTAGCATCGGATAAAGGAAAGATGTGCTTCCCTCCTTCGTAGCCATCTTCTCGGTCGTCGCTTTCACCAACGCCTTCGCCGCGTTGGCCTCCACCCGATGACATTGAACAAGGTTCTGATACTAATTATTGGGTTTTTAGCCCAAGGATCGATCAAATGAAACAAATCGCAAAACATATAATCACGAATACTTTACCCAAGGCACCTCACGCGCTCTTGTTTCTCTTTATTTCTTCTCACAAATCTCGCTTTCGTTGTATTTGATCTTTACAACCTGCCCTCTTTATATAGACGTAAAATCTCATACAAACTGACTAGAACTAGGAGTCCTAATCCTACTCTTAACCCCTCTCCTAATCCAACTAGGACTCGAACAAGTTTTGATTATTCCATCAGAATAGGAACAACAACTTTGGCTACATCTTCAAATATGTGCCTTTCAAGTACTTCAATTCGTGCATATCCATATCCTAGTGGTGCCCTACAGAAACCATCCAACACTTCCTACTCTTCGTTAGTACTTTTACTAGTATAAATTAGTAAGCTGTACTATTTATCTTCCTGCAAGGTATATCGCAATGTCCTACAAATTAGGGAATACTTGATATTGCAGTGCGTAACGAAGAGAGTCTGGACCAGCATCGATCAGCCTTTTTTATCATCGTTGTATGTTTGCACACGTGTTATTGCACGGCTGGCCTTCCCTTTTTCAATATCTGGGGGTGCAGTTGCAGGCTATATAGCTAGCTCGTGTTAATTTGCAAAGCAAGCAGTATCCGAAAAATAAAAAAAGAAGAAGAAGAGGAGAGAAAGAGATCAAGGGATGTGTTCTTTGGGCTGGATGGCGAGAAAGCGACCCAACGTCGGGTGGTCCATTAACTGGCATGTGGGCCCCACCGCACAGTTGTATGGATGGACCCAAAAGCCGAACGGCAGGGACTGTGTATATGTGTGCGCCTGTGAGACAGAGAGAGTATAACAAGGAATGATATGGCACTCCTTGATGCCTATGATTGGCTTGGATCATCCATCGCTTCTAGTCCCCATGTCAATGTCTTCCCATGATATTATCATACTCACTCGACCCAGATCCAGACAGACAGATCAATCCACAATTCATTTATGTTGGATTCATCACAAAAAAGCATCCACTATATATTTAGCTAGTTACTGGTGAACCATATCCCTCTTGTCAATATATACCTCGCAAGTTGTCAGTCGCCTGATGAGAGAGACCAGTACTCCCTGACGAGTTCTCTGAACAGCCACCCCTGTCTCTCCATCAGATTCCCAGGCTGCTCGTACTCCACCACCTCACCTGCTGCACAGGTTCCTCTAATCCTAAATCAATCCAATTAACCAGATGGAAAAAAAGAACAATTAATGAGCCTTCTCTTGAACAATTTCAAGTAGCTGGCATTTGCCGAGAGCCTTAAAAGAGAGTTAATAGTAACCAAGACACGTTCAATTTCGTGTATGTACCACCAATTAATGAGGTGTTAAAAGGGATAATCTTTTACAGAAAAAATGTAATCCATACTTCCCATAATTGTTCATCTGAGAATTGCCCTAGCGGATCCAAGTTATATCGTATGGAACCATGAAAAAGAGTCGGGTCTTGCGGGATAAGACCGATGCCTGATCGCAAGTCATGCAGCCCAATTTTTGTAAAATCTTGCCATCAATAATTATCTACCCTCCAGATGGCTCAAGAAGTCGAAAAAATGTGTTTATCAAAGTTGTCTTGCCACTTCCAGTGCAACCAACCATACCAATCTTGTCCCCAACTTGAAATGTGCAAGTGATCCTGTGCAGAACGAGTGGAGCATCTCCATTATATTTAATCTGTCAACGAATATTGGTAAGTTCAGTGGTAGACCAAACTGGAAAACAGTGCAACTTCGAAATGAGGCAGCTTTTAAGTACCTTCCAAGTCCCTGAGTTCAATTTTACCCATGCTCGGCCAATCATCTGGTGGGCGATTACCTTCAATAATCTCTGGTGCCTCGCTTGCGACATTCATGTACTGGCTTAATCTTTCAACAGAGACAATTTGGTTTGCGAGAGAACATTGGCTTTGGACGGAGAAAACCAATACAGGTTGAGTGAAAGACCGTACGACAGAACCATTCCTACAATTTCTGTGGAATCAAAGAGATATAGTGTAGAAAAGGACAAGCAGGTCAGGCAGCTTCTGCGAAATTTATAATTCAAGGGGCTACATAATAATAACATTTACACTTTACCTGGGTACTTTCAGATAAGACACTAATAACATACACATGACAGAGCTAATATAGTGTATGATAAGCCATGGTAGCCGTAAGTAGTTTTGAAGTGTATCTTACCTAAGGTAAAAGTTCCCTGGGGCAGGAGAGCAATGACAAAGGCAGATGTTGAAAGGATAGCAGCACTCATTATCTCCAAGTGTAGAGTAAGCCATTCAGTTGCTGCAAAATTATGGAAACATAGGCTCGAGTTGTTATCAATGACCTCCAATATTATAGCCAAAAAAACGATCTTCTTGCCCAAAAGCCCTTATTACACTTGCCCCTGAAATTGATTCTCCAAGGTGATTGGCAATAAGAGATTTTGTGGTGCCGTTGATACTCATCAGTTCCTTTGCGGAGGTTAAGTAGTACCTCTACAGAACCACCCAGCATAACTGACTACTGTGCACAGAGAGAACAAGACTACCTGCAGCTTAGCAGCCAGGAGGAGGACAGGCACAGAGACAAGCAAAACTTGCCAGGTCACGAAAACCAAGACACCCTAATTACAGCATGCATTCAGAGTCGCACTGATACTGAAAGCCAAACTAAATTGAATGTCACGGTCGATAATGCTCAAGTCCGAAGACACCTGCATCAAACCAGATTTAACACCCACTCAAAATCTCCAAGACTGAAGAAGGCTTCCTTTTGATGTAATCTGTTGGAGGAGGGTTTCTGCGCTACCCCGGATCGATGCCATTCAGGATCACTGTAACGCTATGAGAGTTCCCGTCCCTGCTCCCCGCGACGAAGCCGTCCTCGACGCGTCCGTTCGTTCCCCGCGTCAGGGCTGTCTCCGACGAGCCCGTTCTCCGTCGTCAGGGATGTCTCCGACGAGCCCGCCCTCTGTCGTCAGAACTGCCGCCGACGAGCCCTCGCGCGGGACCAATATATTCCCCGGTATATTCCCCAGAAGATTCCCCTGAAGATGCTCGAGCATATGCCCTCAAGATTCCTCAGGAATATAGAAATGACCGTTGTGCCCCTGTAATAGTCTCTCCCTTTAGGGGCAAAATTGTAATCTCGCATTTCTCTTTTTGAAACCCTATAAATACCCCCCAGGGGGTAGAGGGAAGGGGGATCCATTTTCATTTTCCCCCATTTGTAAGCTCTCTCTTCTTGCCCTAATACAAACACCGACCTACGTCGTCGGCTGCCTCACGCATTCGCGCTCTCGCTCGTTGTCCCTTCGCACGCCCGGAGGTCGCTGTAGCCGACCGGGGGTGCCACAAATCTACTGTCTAGGCGCGTACCTACGACAGTTGGCGCCGACCGTGGGGACGCGAGCGAAAAGCCATGGCGCCGAAGAGAAAGAGCACGGAGGACGATCGTCCCCCGCGCACCAAACCCGACGCGTCGAGCCAGGACGAACAACATGGTCGTCACCATGGAGCTTAGCGGCGCCCGCGTCAACGACCCGTCGGCCGCTAACCTCCAAGCCGATGACTCATCAGCCGACGTCCGGGCTGCTGGACTCCCCGCGGCCGTGATCAACGTGGCAAACTCTGAAGCACGCATCGAAACGGAGGCCAAAACCCTGGGGCGCGAAGCTAATGAGCTCAGGGAGACACTGTAATTAAGCCAAATGTTGCGTGACGGCGACACCAGGGGCTTGCGTTACGACTCTTTGTTTCTTGCTTCCATCAAGCCGTAGGGAAAGTCTATGATGAATTTTTTAAATTCATCTCACTCTTTCTCTATTGCCCTCGTCCACGCTCTCGGATTTGGCATCCTCCGCGCCCGTCCTCGGTGACATCAGGGGCTTGTCGTTGGCATCGCCATCGTCCGCCGCGCTTATCCGCCACCCGCGTCCGCCGTGCCGCGCTCGTCTGCCGCGAGGGGGTCATCCACCGTGCACGCGTCCGCCGCGAAGAGGTCATCCACCACGCGCGTCTGCTGTGCCGTGCTCGTCCGCCGCATGCGTCCACCGTGGCGAGGTCGTCCGCCGCACACGTCCGCCGTGAAGAGGTCGTCCCGCGCGCGTCCGCCGCGCCGCGCTCATCCGCCGCGCGCGTCCGCCGCGACGGGGCCATCCGCCGCACGCGTATGCCGCGACGAGGTCATCCGCTGCGCTCATCCGCCGCTAGCGTCCGCCGCGAAGAGGTCGTCCCGCGCGCGTCCGCCGCGCCGCGCTCGTCCGCCGCGACGGGGTCAACCGCCGCGCGCGTCTGCCGCGCCGCGATCGTCCGCCGCGACGGGGTCATCCGCCGCGACGCGGTCTTCCGCCGTGCTCATCCGCCGCGCGCGTCTGCCGCGACGCGGTCTTCCGCCGTGCTCATCCGCCGCATTCGTTCGCTGCACCGCACTCGTGTGCCACACGCGTCCGCCTCGCCGCACTCGCCATCGACGTCGCCCTCGTCCTCGCCCTCGGGCTTGGCATCCTCCACGCCCGCCCTCGGCGACATCAGGGGCTCGTCAACATCACCCATGCCCCACGCGCTCGCCCTCAGCGACATCACGCGACCTCATCGTACCGGTGAGCGCCTGCCACTTCGGACTACGTCCTTTGCTCCTATTGTGGTCGACACCGCACGGGATCTTCATCTACGTCATTCACAGCGCACGTCCGCATCATCCGGACCGCTTCGACCAAGCATGTCAGGAGCAGACATTCATATTGGCATCACCACGCTTCATCCACAAGTGTCGACATGGCATCAAGCCCCCCTGTCACAGGTTTCAATCATCTCCATCCGGGATAGAGTGTCCCTTCCCTCCGAGGTCGTGCGACAATAAGCTCCCCGCGACGTCGAGCCACCTCCGTCCGGGATAGAGTGTCCCTTCCCTCCGGGGTCGCGCGACGAGAGCTCCCCGCGATGTCGAGCCATCTCCGTCCGGGATAGAGTGTCCCTTCCCTCCGGGGTCGTGCGACGATAAGCTCCCCGCGACGTCCGAGCCATCTCCGTCCGGGATAGAGTGTCCCTTCCCTCCGGGGTCGTGCGACGATAAGCTCCCCGCGACGTCCGAGCTATCTCCGTCCGGGATAGAGTGTCCCTTCCCTCCGGGGTCGCGCGATGAGAGCTCCCCGCGATGTCGAGCCACCTCCGTCCGGGATAGAGTGTCCCTTCCCTCCGGGGTCGCTCGACGAGAGCTCCCCGCGATGTCGAGCCACCTCCGTCCGGGATAGAGTGCCCCTTCCCTCCGGGGTCGCGCGACGAGAGCTCCCCGCGATGTCGAGCCACCTCCGTCCGGGATAGAGTGTCCCTTCCCTCCGGGGTCACGCGACGAGAGCTCCCCGCGATGTCGAGCCTGTACACCTTGCAACACACTATCTCCTCCGACACGACGGCCTAATAATCCCACCGGAGCACGCCGCATCAAAATTCACGCAAAAAGGGCACACACCTTGCAGGTATCGGACTTCGCGCTCGGCGCCAGCCATATGCGCACACTAATATCGTCCCGCGATGTGTTCGCATCGACGCAGGTGACACCACAGACGTCTCGGCAAGCTACCGCAGCACGCTCCAACACCATCCGTGGGCAAAATACCACATGCGCCTCAACGCCCTCCCCGGGCACGATCCGTGTGTGCCTCGACACCTTCCGCGCTCGGCACCATCTGGACAAGGGGCTCCCCCAGAAAACAAAGCCAAGCTGCTAGGCGTCATCACTCCGCTCGACATCGACATGCCTTGCACGGCGTCGACACGCCGCGCGCGGGCATCGACACTCTGCCCAGCATCGACGTCTTCCGTCTAGCATGGACGTGCTCCTCGGCGCCGACGCACTCTGCCAACGCGGGCATGTCTCATCGGCACCAACACTCTCCCAATGTCAGCATGATGATGTCACCACGCTTCACAAGCATCGCTGTCGACGTCATCAAAGACCACCTCGATGCCCGTCCCTGGCTCCGCTCTCACCGTTGAGGGTTTGGGGAGCTCGTGTCGACGCGGTTGTGGGAGCCCGAGGAGAAGAAGACCGAGCGCCCGACGGAGCGCCACCCGCGCGTCGCCCGCGTCGGCGCACGCCGGTCTGTCCCCTAACTGAAAAGCACGGACTCAACATTCGCATCAACACCATGTTGCCATCAAGGACTACGCCGACGTCGTCAGGGGCTACCTCGACGCCCGTCTACGTCGACGCCGTCAGGGACAACCTCGACGTCCGTCTCCGTCGAGGATTAAGTCAACGACGTCAAGGGCAACCTCAGCGCCCGTCTACGTCGACGTCGTCAAGGACAACCTCGACGCCCGTCTCCGTCGAGGATTACGTCAACAACGTCAAGAGCAACCTCAGCGCCCGTCTACGTCGACGTCGTCAAGGACAACCTCGACGTCCGTCTCCGTCGAGGATTACGTCAACGACGTCAAGGGAAACCTCAGCGCCCGTCTACGTCGACGTCGTCAAGGACAACCTCGGCGTCCGTCTCCGACGAGGACTACATCGATGTCGTCAAGGACTACGCCGACGTCGTCAAGGGCAACCTCAGCGCCCGTCTACGTCGACATCGTCAAGGACAAACACGTCGCCCGCACGTCGTCCGCACGTCATTCGCGTTCGTCCGTGCATCGCCCGCACGTTGCTCGCGTTCGCCGGCGCGTCGCCAGCACGTCGCCAGCGCGTCGTCAGCACGTCGCTTGCACGTTGCTAGCGTTCACCAGCGCGTCGTCAGCACGTCGCTAGCGTGTCGCCAGCACGTCGCCAGCACGTCGTCGGCACGCGCGCCAGCGCGTCGTCCACGTCGCCAGCGCGTCATTGGCACGTCACCAGCGCGTTGTCGGCACGCGCGCCAGCGCGTCGTCGGCACGCGCGCCCCGCACGTCGCCAGCGCGTCGTCGGCACGCGCGCCAGCGCGTCATCCACGTCGCTAGCGCGTCGTCGGCACACGCGCCAGCGCATCGTCCACGTCGCCAGCGCGTC
Organism: Stipa capillata; assembly: GCA_019208055.1. Lineage (NCBI taxonomy): Eukaryota > Viridiplantae > Streptophyta > Magnoliopsida > Poales > Poaceae > Stipa > Stipa capillata. The sequence continues at coordinate 98,720 of JAGXJF010004396.1, forward strand.
ATCGGCACGTTGCCCGCATTCGTTCACACCTGTGTTCGTTGGCTTCGACGCTTCCACGTCAAGTTCCCGGTCGACGTTCCCTCCATCCGCGTCAGGGTTCACCTCGACTGAATCTCGACGCTGTCGAAAGAGCCCGAGGAAAAGGGCCATGTCTGCACGTCATTCACGTTCATCCATACGTCGTCGACACGTGTGCCAGCGCGTCGTCAGCACGCGCGTCAGCTCCTTGTCGGCACGCGCGCCAGCGCTTCGTTGGCACGTCGCCCGCGCGTCGTCACGCTTGTCAGCACGTCGTCCCGCGCGTCGCCGCGCTCGTCCGCTCGTCGTCTGCGCGTCGTCCGCATTCGTGTTCGTTCGCTGGTCGCCGCGCTCGTGAGCACGTCGTTCGTGCATCATCAGCACGTCGTCGACACATCGTCCGCATGTCGTCAGTACGTCGCCTGCACATCGCCCGCGCTCGTCGGCAAGTCGCCCGCAGCGTCGCCGCGCTCATCCGCTCGTCGCCGCGCTCACGTTCGTGCGCATTGCGCATTTGTCCGCTCGTCGCCACGCGCGCGTTCGCTCGCAGGTGCGTCAGTCCGCTCGTCGCCGCGCGCGCGTTCGCTCGCACGCGCGTCAGTTTTGCTCGTCGCGTTCGTCCGCTCGTCATCCCGCGCGCGTTCGCTGGCACGCGCGTCAGTCTGCTCGTCGCCGCGTTCGTCCGCTCGTCGCCACGCGCGGCGTTCGCTCGCACGCGCGTCAGTCCGCTCGTCGCGTTCGTCCACTCGTCGTCGCGCGCGCGTTCGCTCGCACGCGCGTCAGTCTGCTCGTCACCGCGTTCGTCCGCTCGTCGCCACGCGCGCGTTCGCTCGCAACGCGCGTCAGTCCGCTCGTCGCCACATGCGCGTTCGCTCGCACGCGCGTCAGTCTGCTCGTCGCGTTCGTCCGCCCGTCGTCGCGCGCGCGCGTTCGCTGGCACGCGCGTCAGTCTGCTCGTCGCCGCGTTCGTCCGCTCGTCGCCACGCGCGCGTTCGCTCGCACGCGCGTCAGTCCGCTCGTCGCCACATGCGCGTTCGCTCGCACGCTTCCGTCCGCTCGCCCTCGCGTTCGTTCGTGGGCGCGTCGTCCGCTCGTCTTCCGCTCGTCCGCTGCGTCACGTTCGTCCGCTCGATCGCCGCACTCCGCCCGTGCCCGCGCCGGAGCCCGCGTCGCCCTCACCCGTTCCTGGACTCGCGTTGCCAGCCGGGTCCCGCCTTATCCAAGCCGGCGGCCGCGAGCGCCCCCGGGTCCACTACGCCGCCCTTGCCCGCTCCTGGGCTTGCCTCACCCGCCGGGGCCCGCGGCCGGCCTCGCCCCAGTCAGCGGCCACGGCCGCACGCGCAGCAGGCCTCGGCCGGGCCGGTGGTGGCCCACGCTCGCAGCCGGCCTCGGCTGCCTCGCCCGAGCCCGTCCCGCGCTCACGTCGCCCGCTGCCGCCCGCTCTCGCCCGCTCGAGGGCTGGGGAGTAGCCGGAGGAGCTCGGGCGCGCACCGGAAGCCGGGAGGCGACGGAGCCGAGAGGCGGCGGGGCCGGGGCTCGCCGGAGGACGCGTGCGGTCGCCGACGCCCGCGGGGCCCCGCGATTGCCCGCTCTCGGCCGCTCAAGGGCTCGGGAGTAGCCGGAGGAGCCCGGGCGCGCGCCGTCGAGCCGAGAGGCGGCGAGGCCAAGAGGCGGCGGGGCCGGAGCTCGCGCGCGGTCACCGGCACCCGCGGAGCTCCGCCGTCGCCCGCCCGCGGTCGCTCGGTGGCGTGGAGGCCCGGTTGGGCGCAAGGGGGACGGGAGGCGGCAAGGCCAAGAGGCGGCGGGGCCGGAGCTCGCCGGAGCTCGCGCACGGTCACCGGCGCCCGCGGAGCTCCGCCGTCGCCCGCCCCGCGGCCGCTCGGTGGCGTGGAGGCCCGGCTGGGCGCAAGGGAGCCGGGGCGCGGCGGTGGAACTCGGCAAAGGCGGCGGCGGGATGCGGCGGAAGCGGCGGCGCGTGGAAAAGCAAGGAAGGGCGGCGGCGCGTGGAAAAGCAGAGGAGGGTGGCGGCGCATGCAAAAGCAGAGGAGGCCAGGGGCAGGCCGCTCGGTGGGGGGTTTTTTATACTTGCCCTAAGGCCCAGCAGGCCGCGGCCCAAGGGGAGGCGGGGCAGGCCGGCCCGAGAGGAGGCAGGGCCAGGCGTGCGCGGGAGGAAGAAAAAAGGAGAAGGAAGAAAAGAAAAAAGGAAAAGGAGAAGAAGAAAAAAGGAGAAGGAAGAAAGGAAAAAAGGAGAAGGAAGAAAAGAAAAAAGAAGAAGAGAGAAAGAAAAAGAGAAGAAAGAAAGGAAAGAGATGAGAAGAGGAAAAGAGGAGAAAAAGAAAGAAAAAAAGAGGGGAGGGGGAGGAGAGAAAAAGGAGAAAAGAAAACCGCTCCGCCGAACACGCCTCGATCACCCCGAGGAAGAAACCGACGACTCACCGATCCGGCCCGCGCACCAACCCCTCGGGGATTAGTGTGCCGGCTCGGACGGGCGCTCCCCTACCGTCCAAACCGGCAAGGGGCTACTGTTGGAGGAGGGTTTCTGCGCTACCCCGGATCGATGCCATTCAGGATCACTGTAACGCTATGAGAGTTCCCGTCCCCGCTCCCCGCGACGAAGCCGTCCTCGGCGCGTCCGTTCGTTCCCCGCGTCAGGGCTGTCTCCGACGAGCCCGTTCTCCGTCGTCAGGGATGTCTCCGACGAGCCCGCCCTCTGTCGTCAGAACTGCCGCCGACGAGCCCTCGCGCGGGACCAATATATTCCCCGGTATATTCCCCAGAAGATTCCCCTGAAGATGCTCGAGCATATGCCCTCAAGATTCCTCAGGAATATAGAAATGACCGTTGTGCCCCTGTAATAGTCTCTCCCTTTAGGGGCAAAATTGTAATCTCGCATTTCTCTTTTTGAAACCCTATAAATACCCCCCAGGGGGTAGAGGGAAGGGGATCCATTTTCATTTTTCCCCATTTGTAAGCTCTCTCTTCTTGCCCTAATACAAACACCGACCTACGTCGTCGGCTGCCTCACGCATTCGCGCTCTCGCTCGTTGTCCCTTCGCACGCCCGGAGGTCGCTGTAGCCGACCGGGGGTGCCACAAATCTACTGTCTAGGCGCGTACCTACGATATAATCTATATGCCCTTTCTTACCCCGCTGAGTAGCCTTCCAAGTGGAGTGGAATCTAAAGAGGATATGGGTGCACGGAATACAGTGGTGAGGAAATGGGAAAATAAAGACCTTGATGTTTGAAGGCCAAGAACTACTGCTTGCTGATAGAACTCTGAACAGCAAGAAGATGATTTAACCAAGTCCAATTGCTACATATACCGGAACCAAACGCAATGTGCTCACATGAGGGTTTTGGACATTGGCAGCAAGACATGAATTCTGTGCAACTTGCCCAGATATGAAAATTAAGTTTGTGCGGCGACAAGGGAAGCATGCACATGGCCCTTATTCTGGAACATACTGTAAAATAAGGCCTCAAGACTGTCACCAATCTCTCTATCTTTTCCCTTATCAATTTTGATCCCATTCTGAATGCTTTATCACCTCATCTTCTCTTTTACTAGTATATGGATACCTGATCTCTGTTGCAGAATTTCCATTAATTCTTTCATCATTGACCATGGAGATAACATTTGAAAAGCTGGCGCTATCTTTATGTGCATCCACAAGTTCCAGAAAATCCTTTGAAGTTGCTAATGGTTCTTCATAAGAACCAGCAAGCCTTATCTCTCCGTAGCCAGAAGCAACAACTTATTAACAGCTACTAATGTTAAGAAATATATCAAGACATGGATTCCTATTATCATTAAAAAAATTCCTGCAAATTCAGACTCGCGCTATCAAAATCTGACAAATTCCTAACGAAACATAAGGAAAATCTTATTACATGCTAGGAATTAGAAGACAAATTTAAATAATTTGCACGAGGTGGATACACTAAAACTTCATCCAGATGAAAAAAGAAACAAATGCACTATAAGCGATCTGAAATACCAAGCAGTTAACAAGTACTGAAAATAAACAACAAAATATAGCCCTTTTTGCGGGAAAAATACAGCATTTTAAAAATACTAACTGTAGAACAATGTACAAAACCTTACCAGGATGGAACCAAAAGCATGTAAAAACTCCACTTGATGAGTTACTATAGAAAGGTCTTTTTGGATAAAGCTCTCATAACATATTCCTGCAACAGAACTGTGACATCAGAGAGCTTAAAAATGCATGCAACTAAGTAAGAAAACAAGGGATGTTTTTTTTTAACATTAAAAAGGCTCGTGGCTGTCTGGACATCAGCAGAGCTGAAAGGGTCATCAAGAAAATAGATATCTGCATCTTGATACTATGCGCGAGCTAACTGAACACGCTGCTTCTGCCCTCCACTAAGATTAACTCCTTTCTCCCCAATTTGAGTAAGGTCACCAAAGGGCAATATTTTGAGATCCTTGACCAACGAACATCGCCGAAGAATCTCTTCATACCTTTGCTTGTCCATGGCAGACCCAAAGAGGATATTGTCCCTCACAATTTTTGGATCCATGTGTTCTGGGACACATATGCTATTCTCCCACAAACTTTGATTTGCAAATCACCATTTAAGATTGGTGTAAAACGCTGCAGACATTAAGCACGGCATTGCCCTTTACAATTGAATGATACTAATAATTCCAAAGAGCAGAAATCATTGCTTGTTAACCCGCATCATAAACAGCTCCTAAAAGAGTCGATTTCCCTGACCCAACCTCACCACATATTGCTACCTTGTCTCCAGATTTCACTTCCAAATCTATATTCCTCAGGCTTGATTTATCTGAATTATTTTCCCATGAGAAACTTCCAGACTTGATCAATACAGAGTAATGGATCATGTTCACCGGAATGCTTCCTCGTAAATCGAATGTCTTGCAGCTCAGGTGCACAAGGAACTCAATTATCCGAGAGGAGACCCTCGCCTGAATGACGGCTCCAATGACAACCGTCATCCGATTGGTCGGATCCTGCACAAGTCGTAACGCAGCGACAACTGCAAACACATTACTAGGATCGAGTGGGATCCCTAGGAAATAGCATGCCATGACTGTTGCAGCTGAGACAAGTGCCCAGAAGACGATGCTGGTATACGCTTTCTGCATATGGAATGCTGATAACCATTTGAGCTCAGACCCTCTTGAAATGATTCTGCCATGCGTAAAGCTTGAGCGCCTTCATGTCTTGCGCTTTCAGGAGCTCACTCTGAAACCTCTGTTGCTGCTTGGCCAGAGGCGCATTGATCAGGACAGTGAGCATGATCACAGCCACGGAGGCGATTGTCGCGACACCAACCGCATTGTACAGCACGGCGAACGCGACGGCGAGCCGGAGAATCGTGGCCAAGGTCTGGTGGAACCTGAAAGGGAATTCCGCAATCCTGTATGCATCCACTGTCAGGTAGCTCACAATCTCCCCAGAGGAGTGATTTGTTCTGGCCAGGCTCGACAAATTTCTGGTGTTTACGTGCGGTAGATGGCCGCGGAGAGGAGCGAGGTGAGCTGGATCCCCACCCTGCGCGTGCGTGTTTGGAGAGAAGATTGGCCTTTAGCTGACACGGAGCACATTCAATGTCCGGGAATCAATCACCCCAGCAAAGCATGACTCCTTTGACTCGACTTTAGGTTGAGATGCACCAACCAAACCCAACATGATCCATCCACTCTTAATTATTCAATCTGCCTTTTATTCATCAAACGTAGAAATTAAAAATTCTTGCTTCCTTCTGCTGAACCAGCCATCTCGTAATCGAACAGGGCATAGACGGACCCGGGTCCTCTTTAACTTGCAAGAGCACATCACTTTGGAGATATTACATGTTGTTATAATACCACCCCCTAGACGCCGTCCAGATCCCAACACCTCACCCGCTCGGCTCAATCAACGCTCACTATATTATCTAGGAGAAAAACAAAAGACAAATTAAACTGCGAGAGGAGTAAATAGTGAGTGGAGCAAGTATGATCCACGAATAATTTACCTTGCCTCATCTGCAGTAGCAGCTGTCCAGTACGATCTATGCGGCCCCCCTATGTATATGACTGTTACCATTCCAGTACTCATTTTTACTGTTCCAGTGGAGTATTTTCCTTTTCTTTTTTTGCCTTTCCCCCTGCCTCTGTACTGAAACCACAAAGTGAACTCCTCATCGTCAGGACATGGACTTTTTTCAGAAAAAGGATGCCTTTTTTGTTGCCCTTTTATCCAGTAGTACAATTCTTTCATCAAATTATGCAAACTTGTCCATGCTTGCCTCCGATTGTGCTACATGAAGCAAGCAACTAGCTAGCTACACACTGCAAAGCAGTTGGTTGGTAGGATGGTAGACACGTGTACCTCAGCCAAGCAAATATTTATTGATAGATAATTATGATGCACAAAAGGCATGTCTATGGTAGGCATTGTCATGCCAAGGTGAATCTGAGCACACACTTATGCAACAAAATTACAACCTACTCGTCGCGTGCAAATTGCTATCATGGAGCAAAAGCGATTATATAGGAAAAATAGGGCTTAATTTGTGGTTGTCGAACGGTGTTATGTTAAATTTAATTATTTTCTAATATACTATAAAAAATAGCTACGAAATTAAAAAAGGTTAAATAAATATTAAAATAAGCAAAAGACGGTTAGACAAATAGGAATATCATAATCCACCGCAATGTCAAACAAAGCCTAGAAGAAATATAAGGAAATCGCCCATCACCATCCCCTCCTCAACTTCCTTCCACTCTCCGATCCATGGTGTACTGCTCCTATCACCTCTATGATTCTTCCTCAACACTTTGCAAGGAGGTGGTTGGGCATGAGATGGCTAGGCATGAGATCTCCTTCCATCGACCTTGGAAAGGTCTTTTGGTGGAGAAAATTTAGGTTTTGATTCTACTTCCTGCTGGACATTTTTAAAAAAAATTGACTCTAGCAACGATAAACTCTTGTTATAGGTTGTGTGGACAAAGACCTGTAAGGCTCTAGTGATAATATTGTTGTGTTGGTAGGACTTGAGACAAGACAACAAAGAAGAATGGCGACAAGCCATAATATATAATGAAATGGCATAATTATGGTGATGGAGAGTTTCGACAACGAAATGGCCACAATGATAAACACACCGATCGCCTTCGTACACGACATAGCTATTCATTATAGACACTTGGCCTAGGTGGACTCAGGAGAGCTAACAATTGTGGCATCAATGGTAGTAAATGGAGTGGCCCCAGTTTATTGGAACAATAAGCCTAAGGTCGACATAGGATTTGTGGCTGACCTGACCTTGACGAATATCTGCCCACTTATCACCAATTTTCCGATCCTCATCTCTCGTCCAAATTGACAAAATAAGTGTAGAACAAGAAAATTATAGACTTCAACACAATATCTATCTTTTTACCTATCTATATATGTTTAGGACTATGTGAATATGATTGGTGTTCCTCTTCTTTAGTGGGATCGACGATACTCTAGCTGAAAATGAAGGCAACTATGATCTTTTTTGTATTTCGTTTGTACATGATGGTTTCTATTAGAGGGTATATTTGAAAACACCAATAAAAACCGTGTTTAGATGTTTTAAGAAGACTGAAAAATCATGCATGTACAATGTAAAATAAAGTATATACTTGTAAATTTTAATTAAAAGTGTGGCAATTTGAGATATGTGAAGAAAAAAAAGACTATTGCACAATAGTGGACAGAATAGCTAAATTTGTTGTTTTTGCACAGCTCGTAGATAGTTATATTTTTTGACCAAAATTTTTAAATATATGCTTAATTTCATATGTTATACATATGAATTTTTTTCAGAATTTTTATGCGTGAGAGCTTAGCTTTTCAAAAGATGAGTTCATATGCAAGCACGTTCAAAACAACATTTTCCTGGTTTCTTTAATGATTAACGTCAGATATATTTCGTGAAAAAAAAGAGAAGTTGTCCTCTCCGCCGTCGCTCGCATCCCGTAGCTTTCCTCTTCCTTTCTCAGACCAACCCAAAGCTCCGAATCCGAGCCACCACCCTAGTTCAGCTGCCGCCGTGCCGGAGCTTGGCAGAGGCGTCGCCGCCGTCGCCGTTCCTCTTCTTCGACATTGTTTTTTGAGCTTTTAGTGATCCAGTGCAAATTTTGGCATCTAGATCCGCTGTGGAGTCGGGGAGATGGCGGAGGCGAAGGCCATGGACAGCGGCGGCAGCTGGCAGGACATGCTGCGGAGGATTCTCCCTCCGGGAACTCCCATCCCCGAGGCACCGCCCAATCTCGACTACTCCATCGCTCTCGAGTACGACGGCCCGCCGGTGCCCTACGACCTCCCCAGGGTAGACCCGGTGGAGATCCCAGCAATCCCCACGGCGGAGCCGGTGTCAGGTCCCTACACCCCAGGGCTACCGGTGGCTGAGCCAATCCCCCTCCCGGTGTCTCGGATCGCTCGGTGCGCAGACCCGGTGTCTGCGCAACCTGGTGGCAGCTCCGAGTCGGTCAATTCAGTCCTGCAGAATGAGGATTTCGATGACGAAGACGATTCCCGCTCACACTCGCATGATTCAGCGCAGAGCTCACCGGGGCCGCGCAATACGCAGGATGGGAGGAGGGCTCCCATGGTGACCTTTGGGTTCACACCGGACAGCAAATATGAGACCAACGAGTTCGATGAGATGTCCGAGCAGTACGTGGCCGTCACCAAGAAGGAGAAGAAGAGGAGAAGGGCGTGCAATCGATGCGGGAAGAGGAAATGGGAGAGCAAGGAGTCTTGTCTCGTCTGTGACGCGAGGTACTGCGGTTACTGTGTGCTGAGGATGATGGGCTCAATGCCAGAAGGGCGCAAGTGCGTCACCTGCATCGGCCAGCCAATCGATGAGTCTAAGAGGTCAAAGCTGGGGAAGAACTCGAGGACACTCTCGCGCTTGCTCAGCCCATTGGAAGTAAGGCAAATCTTGAAAGCTGAGAAGGAGTGCCAAGCAAATCAGCTTCGACCTGAGCAGCTTATTGTGAACGGCTGCCCGTTGAGGCCGGAAGAGTTGACAGATTTGCTTAGTTGCTCACGGCCTCCTCAGAAACTGAAGCCTGGAAAATATTGGTATGACAAGGAGTCAGGCTTATGGGGAAAGGTAAAGGCATTAACCATTAAGAACACAGCTTATGTATAAGTTCAACAGAATCGCTGCTAATAAAATTGTTTTGTTCTCATAGGAAGGACAAAAACCAGACAGGATTGTTAGCTCTAACCTCAATTTTACGGGGAAGCTTCACGCCAATGCTAGTAATGGCAACACCCAGGTTTATATGAATGGAAGGGAAATAACAAAGAGTGAGCTGAAAATTCTGAAGGTAAAGATCTTTCCATTTCTATTGCCCTAGCATCTTCTTTTGCTATTTGCCAAGCATTCTTTATTCTTCTAGGGCTGCTTGTAGATGGTCCTTTGGCAAAATCATGAGGAAGACAAGTTAGGTGCCCCTTTGGCCCAGCTATTAGGATCTAAGAACCCGCTGCTCTCAGAGGGGATATTTTAGTGTCTGAACTCTAAACTATACCTTGCAGCTGCATTTATTTTTTGTTAAAGCTACCTTTACTTAAATTTCCATTTTCTCAAGGTTAATAATGAGGTCTTAACGTAGACAACTAAGGAAGGCACAAGATCAGACAAGGAAGTAAGTGATAATGATTAGTAAATAGTAAATTTTGTTTAATGCGCCAGTATGACCTGATACCCTGAGACTTGAGCTATTTTATCACTTCGAGTAGAAAGTCTTTGTACCTATTCAGCACATTAATTTGAATATCAATATATTAGTTGAGTTGATTTTTTCTTTCTGTCATCTATTTTGAGATATTGAAATTATGTACTCCGTTGTTTTAACGGTGACCAGCCCCAAACTAAAAGATCCAGACAATCATTACTAAGATACTTCAAATTTCGACAAAAGAAAGAACACTTTTGGTCTAACCAGTTTGTTTTGTTAGATTGTCATGTGACACAATAACTGGCATATTCCTTTTAAGACTTCCCAGTTCACGACAAATTAGGATTTTTCCCTAAACACAATGGTTTTGTTATTTGGAGAGTGCTCTATTAAATATTAATCATCAATGGAAGTTCCCTGTTGTAGCTAGAATTGGTAACCGGCACTAGTAAGTTATGCTCTGTTTTAGCTAAAACTGCACCCTTGGATCGATGGCCACGGTTGAAAAAGTCCTTTACCTCCAGAGGCAAGCGATGCACCATAGAAGAGCTCATTTGTCACATCGTTTGCATCATGTTTGCAGGTTGCAAATGTTCAGTGTCCCCGTGATACCCATTTTTGGGTTTATGACGATGGTCGTTATGAGGAAGAAGGACAGAACAACATCAAAGGAAAAATATGGGAGTCAGTATGTATCTTAGTTAAAAGGAATTCCATTATGTTTCTTTGAAAGCTTAAGCTAGATGTGCTTATTCCTAACGATTTTTCTTCTTTTCATGATCAGGCTTTGACACGTTTTGCATGTGCATTATTTTCACTTCCGGTGCCTCCTGGGGACTCCAATGGAACCAAGGATGAAATTCCTTATTTACCAAGAACTGTCCCTGATTATCTGGATCAGAAAAGGATCCAAAAGCTGCTGCTTCTTGGACCACCTAGTGCCGGTACAAGCACTATATTTAAGCAGGTCTGATCCGATTTCATTCGCTAATGCTGTGAGTTCTATTGACTCTTGGGATATACATAGCTGTGGCTGGCTGGCTGGCTCTGTAATAATGTGATGTAGGAGCCCTTTGAGAGTCAGTAATGATTACTTGTAGCATAGATGACCCATGTCTGTGTATTATCTGATCCCTTCCACAGACCAGATGATGGGCTACGTGGTTTTATATAGTGCAATCAACAGGACTATGTTGTTAGGTGTAAAACTTGAATGTTTTTACAGAGTTTTCGCAAGTCACGATTCATTTCTGTGGAGTTGTGTTTTCTCTACCTGGCAGCGATATACATACTTATATTCCATGCTAGTTCTTTGATGTTTCATGCTCATATGTTTTCTCACTCTATCTATCAGGCTAAGTACTTGTATGGCACAAGGTTCACCCAAGAAGAACTTGATGGTATCAAATTGATGATCCAAAGCAATATGTTCAAGTATCTTGGAATTTTGCTAGAAGGTCGTGAGCGTTTCGAGGAAGAGGCTTTGTCTAGATTGAATCACACAAGTTCGGAGGATGAAGCAGCACAACAAGGTAACCTGGTCAAATCATTTGCTCTGCTTTTTTTCTTCAGGCACATGTGTTCACCTCTTCTTTTTTTTAATGCAGATGAAAATAAAGCTAATGGTTCAAATTCGTGTATATACTCAATAAATGCAAGGCTGAAGAAATTCTCAGATTGGCTTTTGGATATCATAGCAATGGGCGACTTAGATGCATTCTTCCCTGCTGCAACACGTGAATATGCTCCATTTGTCGATGAGATGTGGAAGGATCCTGCCATTCAAGCAACTTATAAAAGAAAGGAGGAGTTACATTTTCTCCCCGATGTTGCCGAGTACTTCTTGAGCAGGGTATGAACTCAGAGATTTAAAATTAATATAGCTCCAACCTTAATAAGATGGCACTATGAGCTAGTCATAATGTGCATATATTTCACTAGATTCTCATTTCTGTTACAGTAATTTATAACTTCCAGAACATAGGCTAATCTTATTTATTGAGTGTTACTGTTTTGAAATATCCAGCACATCATGTCTATTCTCGTGTTGAATCCATCTTCTAAGGATTGCTAATCTCCTTTCCAGATTGCTTGTTTTTTGCATTTATCTTGCACTGTTACATATGAATATTTTCATTCTTTTGGTGTTGGCAAAGCTGAGGTTTTGTATCATGTACAGTTGGGTTTTTTTTTCTCAAATCGTTCAACTGACTTCTATACATGGCATATTCTTGCAGGCCATTGAGGTATCAAGCAATGAGTATGAACCTTCAGAGAAAGATGTGATCTTTGCTGAAGGAGTAACACAAGGGAATGGGTTGTCTTTCATTGAGTTCACCCTTGATGATCGCAGCCCCATGTCTGAACCTTACATCGACAACCCAGAGGCGCATTCTCAGCCTCTTACCAAGTAATTTCTTAACTTTCTTCATGCCTTGTGCAAAATGCATCTAAACATGTGCACTTAATCTTATATGTTTTGCTCCTCAGATATCAGCTGATTAGAGTAAGTGCCAAGGGCATAAATGATGGCTGCAAGTGGGTGGAAATGTTTGAGGATGTCCGCATGGTGATATTCTGCGTAGCACTCAGTGACTATGACCAAGTGGGACCCCCTGTAAATGGCAATAGCCGGCCTGTTTTGAACAAGATGATGCAAAGCAAAGAGTTATTTGAGGCTACAATCCGGTATGCTTAACTTTTTCACTGGAAATTACATTCAGACAGAATGCATAACTACTAGTCTTGGTGTTGGTATTGTGGTCCTCAAAATGGAAATTTTTCTTGAATGGATTTTGTTGAATTAGTAGGCAAAATTATGAATCATCAATTTTCACTCATGTTAAACCAGGCAACCATGCTTCTGCGACACACCTTTTGTTCTGGTGCTCAATAAGTATGACCTTTTCGAGGAGAAGATAAGCCGTGCCCCTCTCTCGACCTGCGAGTGGTTCAACGACTTTTCTCCGGTTCGGACGCACAACAACAACCAGTCACTCGCCCAACAGGCATACTACTACATAGCGATGAAGTTCAAGGACCTGTACACTGCCCACACAAATCGGAAGCTCTTTGTGTGGCAGGCTCGCGGCCGTGACCGCCAGACTGTCGACGAAGCGTTCAAGTACATAAGGGAGGTTCTCAAGTGGGAGGAGGAGAAGGACGAGAACTACTACCAGGGAGGAGTCGTTCTACAGCACCACTGAAATGAGCTCCTCTCCTTTTATCAGAGCAGAGTGAGACCACTGAAGCCTCTGATCGATGATGTGTTGTTTTTCAGTCAACCGATTCCATTTCGCACCGTATAGAAATCATTGATTAATGGTTGTATAAAATTAATTTACAGGTTATTCTGATGGAAAAAATTTCATGTCTGTATCTTGACTCTTAAGATCTCAAGAATGATTTGTTGGTCCTGATGTTGCCTTTGTATGTATGTAGTTTCTAATCTGTGCACCAATCAATCAGCGCCAGTACCGATCTGAGACTGCGTTGGGATATATTTGGGATGTACATATAGAATAACAGTTCGGTCTGCCATATATCGATAAATTCATTAGAATATGCTACTATAAAGACACATAATAATATCTTTGTAGTGATATTTCTTTGCTCAGAGCAGCATGCGGACTCGGACATATATAAGAGGAGCTGAATCAATTAATCTGCGTGCTTCGAAGGGTCTCCAGACGGCTGGCGCCGATATATGGTTGGAAAGTGTTGAGCAACGTATTAGCATGCTGTATACGTATATCCTACTCCTGCGCCACTTCTCTCCTCTCGCATGCGTAGCTTAGGAATATGTCTCTTCTGTTACTATGTGTATACTGAGTATATATTGTAACACTGATGATCAATCGAATTGTTGTTGAGCATCATTAAGCATACTCTAATCCTCCACAGAAAGTATTAAGAGACGATGTATCCTGGTCGAACTTCTCCAATTTTAACTGACAGTATACCAAAGTACCATCAGATTTATCATGAAGAATATTTGTATGATATTTCACTTTTATATCTTTATCTTTACTATATTATAATTGGGTGTTGGTGATGAAGAATATTTGTATGATATTTCACTTTTATATCTTTATTTTTACTATATTATAATTGGGTGTTGGTGATGATGGTATTACACTCCATCTTCACCTACCACGGCTTATCTCACAATCATCTCTTCCTTGCTTTTCTTAACAACCCAAAAATCCCTCACACATAACAAACTACTCAAGGGATGGACGCAGCGCAGAACGTCTCTTGCTTTTCTCAACAACCTAAAAGTCTCTCGTACATAATAAACTAATTAAGTTATTAACAAACTAATCAAAGGGATGGAGCTACTGCACATCGAACCACACACGCAGGCCAACGCGTGTGCCTGTACTTCCATGGCTGCCTCACCCTCATCGTCCCCCTTTTAGGCCTTCACAGCTCCCCTTCAACGCGCCTCTTGCTGTCTCAGATATTGTCCGGGTGGCGGGCGTAAGCTTACTAGAGGATGTCATGTGTATCAGTGTACGAGTCTTTCTTGGCTACCGAAGGAGGATGAGAGGAGATGATGGTGGGGAGGAGGGATGTGGCCAGCAAGAACCAGATGTCACTGGTAGCGGAGGAGGAGGAGGCTGCTGCACGGGATTAGCAATCGTTTTCTGATTTTATCTCGAGATAAGTGCACATTATCTTTCGAATTTAGAGTTGAGTGTAAAGTTTAACCCTTAGGGCCCGTTTGGATACCCAGTTTTAGCCCAAATACACCTGCAATTTACAGCCCATGAAGAAAAAACGATTGGATCGAAAAATAGTGTTTGAATAGCTAGTATTGGGCCGGTCCGTATCCGTCGTTTTCTCAATCACATCTGCAAAAAAATTATCCGCACCGGTGCTCCGTTTTCCAATCCGAGGAATATCGGGTTTTGCTCGCCACCCACGCGAGACGCCGCCGCCATGGATTTCCTCCTTCCCCGGCCTCCCAACACCGCCATGTGCTAGGAAGGCGACCGCCGCTCGAGAGGAAGGAGACGCCAGCCGCCGCACGTGAGGAAGGCGACCGCCGGGCGCCGCTTGCTCTCCTTCCTCTCGGCTTCCCCGCCGCTACACCCTTCCCGTCCGCATCGCCACTGTCGCTGCTGTCTGAGGGAGTCGCGTCGCGCGTAGAGCGAGGAGTTGGAGAATGACCTAGTGCTTCCCGTCGCTGCGGGTCGAAGAGGTGGAAGCCCAAGAACTCACGACACCTGAGGCAGCGCCGCCGCCGCAGCTCTTCTCTCCTGCGTGCGTCCCTTCTCTTCCTGTAATCCATCTCCCCGAGCGGATAATCCCGCGATTCTGGTTTGATTTTGCTCGCTGCTTCGCGGTACCTTTTTACATGTGTCCTTGGTCGATTTCTGTGATGATTATTCATGCGTTTCTTTTTTTCTTGCGCTTTTTCTCCAGGTATCTTCGAATTCCAGACTCCCGAGCCCGGCACCGCCGAGCCCTCACATTGCCGGCATTAAGGCTGACTTGACATCTTCTGTTGGTTCGAAAGTCATAGTGTGTAGCTTGCTTGGATTGTTAGAACTTACAAGAATGTGTGTGTTCTTTCTTTTGCTGCGAGCAATCGAAGTCAGATATTTGTTTCTCTGTCATACTCAGATCCATTCAGTTAGTTGCGGATTTGAATTTTGTTGTTGTTGTTCTAGTAACAGCCTTGGCTTGTTTCACCAAAATTGAATCAATTGAATGTTTACACCTCTGTTACAAGAAGTG
>JAGXJF010004397.1:0-21649 GCA_019208055.1 Stipa capillata
GGAAACGCTTCAACTTTCCAAGGTCCACCAGGTAGGTCTCCGAGTGAGCACCTTTTGCCCTTTATCGTAGCAAAGAGTGGTGGTGATCCTGGTTGTCGTTGTAGGCCGAAGAACATAGGGGATATTCCACGGGGCAAGCCAAGTGCCCAGGGATCCGGTCAGGGCGAAGGCGTGTCGGGGTCAGACCCCCCAGCCATCGTCTCCCCCCAAGCTGCCGGCGTCCCTTCGCTGCAGCCTTCTTCCTGATAGGACGGCGTGCCCCCGACCCCGCCGCCTGCCTATCAGCCAGAGGAGCTCAGTGCTGGAGCACAAGCTCCCGCTGTGACCGAGCCGGCGGGTCCCAGTCGTGTGCGGATCGTCCCGTCACGTCCTAAGGGGGACTTGGTGCTGCCGGTGGAGGAGATCGATATTGGCCACGTGCCGCCACCTCGGCCAGGCTTTCACGTGGACTTCCAGCTGCTTCGGGTCCGCCAAATGGATCCCTCGAAGCTGGATGAAGTCCTGTAGGAGATTGATGACGGCCGGGAGTCAGAAGAGTGGGAGGAGGCAATAAGCACCGCCACGCAACTAGGAGAACAGCTCCCGGCATTGTTGAAGATCTTGAAAGAAAGCACCAACTTGGTAAACGGCAAGCTTCAGCCATTAATGACGGTATGTTTTTTTCATTGTATTTTCTTCTCTTCTTTTTTGCCGTGAGTGCGCATATGGTGCATCCACTGGGGAGTAGCCCCCGAGCCTCCGGCCGACTGGAGAAGTCGGGCGGAGGTTCTTTATTAGCCTGTAGATTCCACACTGGGGGCACGATCAGTGCATCCAGTGGGTGTAGCATTAAGCCTCCACTCGGTTCATGGGTCTTGATGATTTTTCCCGAGTAGCTAACTTCCTTTGTCATTTTTACATAATTTAACCAAGAGGTCTAGGGATAAGACTGAGTTCCTTCAAGACAAACTTCCCACCTTCGACCGACTCGGTCAGCGCAAGGCCGAGTGGGATAATCTGAAGGGCACCCTCCGCGCGATACAGGAGCAAGTGATCATGCAGGAGGCCGAGATTGCGTCTTTGAAGCAGGATGTTTGCAGCGAGGCTGTCCGGGCTCAAGGTAATGAACTCGAACCTCTTTGGTCGCTTCTGCTTTTGCTGTATTGATTGTTTCTAACATCTTCTGTAGCCGTTGAAGACGAGGCCTCCAAGCTCAAGGAAGAACTTGAGGCGATGAGGGTTCATGTTCGGCAACTTGAGGAGGAAAAGGCCGCCACCGAGTCCTCTCTGAAGAGAGCTTAGGATGCCACCGCTGGTAAGCTCCCGACTCATGTCCGACCAGCTGGAGCCTACCGCTGACGTAGCCTTGTTGCCTTTGCAGTGCTGCAGATGCGCCTTGAAAAAACACATCTAATGGCCGGGTCCTTGAAGGCGGTTGCTCGAATGGCTTGCGATGCCCTCTGGTAGGCCGACCCGACTCCGAACGATGCGGAGGCGGTCGTGGAGCGCCTTCAACAAGTGCCTGATCAGGCGAAGACTCTGCTGAAGGAATCTACCCGGGCCGGAGCCTAATTGGTGCTCGCAGTGGCGAAGTCCCATTATCCATCACTCGACATGGGAGCAATCGGGGAAGGACTTGCCACCGACACCGCTGATGAAGAGGTCCCTGCGCTGATGGAGGAGGTCCAGCCTACGGCGAACACCCTCGCTAATAGCATTGTCTTGTAGAAGTAGAAATAAAACAAGTGAACAGTTCCATATACATTTGAAGTACTCGGGAAGACCGAGTGTAACCTGCGTATGCATGTTTTGGTTTACTTGTTCTGTGTTTATGAATCTTTTCTTTCGTAAAAATTCGTTCGTGTGTAAGTTAGCCCTTTGTGTGTGCTCTTGCCGACCCGTCGTAGCCCGCATTGTGTAGAGATTAGCCGTGGGCTGTTTCCCATGTAGCACAGGATTGTGGCATAAACCAGCAATCGAAGATCAAGAGTTAACGCCAAGCTTTTTACACAGTACTAAAATAATTGTTGAAGGAGAAGAGCCCGAGTGCTCTTGGGCGCACCAAGTATGGTGTAGCCCCCGAGTGTCTACTATGCATAGCCGTGAGCATACATAGCAGGCCAGTCGGAAACCCCAAGAGTTGCTCAGATGAAAACAAAGAAAAATTTATTCATTTATCCATACTTAAAATATGGAAGTACAAAGCTTAAGCATAGAAGTGACGTAGCTGTTCAATGTTGCAGGTGTTGGTGATGAGGTCCTCCCGAGAAAGATGGTGGCTTCCTGAACTCTCGAAGCCATCCGAGTTGTAGTCGAGGACGGGTAAGAGGGACTCGATCGTGCCAACCAGTCGGGATCTCCGCTCGACGGGTGAAAACCCGTGTTCAAGAAGTAGATCCAACTTTCGCGTAACCTCGTCCTCGGAGATAGCCGCCAAGTCATCGAATTGGAGGAGAGTCCAAGTGGGAAAGGTGGTGAAGCCTCCGCCGACCGGCTGGAAGCCGAGTCACAGATGTGAAGTTTGTCGAGCTTGTTGGCGATGAAGTCCAGTTTTCCGAATCGAAAAACCTGTCTTGGGTCAGCGACAGAGTCTAGGGGGGCCAAAAGTCATCGTTGTTGCTCGAGAAACCCATCTGGATCTGTTCAGAAGCATCTATGCGCACTGCCCCTACCTGGCGCGCCAACTATCAGTGTTTTGATCCGGCAATAATGAACATGGGGCGGTGCATGCGTAGCAGATCTAGATGGGTGCACACGAGACACAGAGTTTATACAGGTTCAGGCCCCTCGGGAAGAGATAATACTCACGTCCTGTGTTTGGTGGATTGTATTGCTTGTGTATCATATGTAGCAAGACCTCAAGAGGAGCTCTCTGTAGTGTCTCGCGTGTTCGCGTATGTGTAACGCTTCCCGATCGGGGGATCCCTGCCCTGTCTTATATAGGCGGCAGGAGCAGAGTTACATGAGCCCGGATCGGTTTACAAGTAGATTTCCTAATCGGTTATAACTAGAACCCGAGATATCGGGTAGGTACATGTTTATGTCTTGTACTCCAAGTTGATGATGCGCCCCCATGTAGAAGTCGGACTCCGAACAGTCGGCCCGGCCCACCCTATGTCCGGAGGGCCGACTTTGTTCTCCTTGACGATACCTGGGTGCTATGTCGTCGTCAAGCTCCATTCGTGAATACTGTGGTGTTATTTAATTTACACCATGCAGGTCTACAGAAGAATATCATAAACATTTATATATTTATTTTGTGAAGCAAACCAAACTTTACTTGCAACTGTGCACGTTTAATATATGTTTCACGATATATATTAGATGAAATATATATTCACTTATGTGAAAAACTAATCGAAGAAAAAGACTGTACATTAATCATACGTTAAAGATGTGAATAAACAAATAGCATGTTAGGAACAAAAAAATTCAAGTACAACAACAACAATTCTCAGGGACACAAATAGAAATTGGGGATAACTAAGATGCAATAAATATAGTTAGTAGACAATAGTATAGAAGTCATTTGAGGAGAGTCTAATTCTTATTCTAACAATTGGATAGAGGATTATAAAATTAGATTAAAGATCTTAAACAATGGGGATTGAAGTATTCCATACAAACTCATGTTTTTTATATTAGGATAGACTAGTTATAATCATGTGTGCTACTACTATGAGCCATACACAAAGCACGATAGTTGATAGTACGACACTAACATAAAATGTAAAATTTACATGAAGTAATCTATAAACATAATTTTTTTCTTCTCTTTTTACATGGTAAGATATAGTATTCCCTTCTAAATATTAAATCCCAAAAATAGAGTTGATCGATATTTTATAGACATGCAGACTAAGAACCTACTTATCATATTGATGGAGCGGCAGTGTTTGGCTGTATGCATCAATCAATACGTAGCCTGAATGACACCGTCTCCTTTTTCTAAGAAAATGGAGCGGAAGCGTGCACTTTGCGAAACTAAACTTTGATTAATCGTGGAAGAAACATTTCCGAACCAAGCCCGAGTTAGCCGCAGCGGACCGGAATTTATTGCGATGATTGTTCCAAGCACCAACGAGTAATCTTTCCCTAGAACCTGTCCAAGCTTAAAATAATCTAAATCCAAACCCTAATATACAATGTTGAATCCAACGAAGAATTCCTTCATCTCTTTACTTAATCCCCAGCGGGTTTCCATCTCTTCTTTGACTTTTTTACCTCCCACTTTTGAGACGATCGACAGATACCCGGTGTTACCACACAGTATGCTAGCTCTGCCGTGAGGCTGACATGTGGCGTGCCGCACTAATCTATTGCATTAACCAGCTGTGTGGAGGATCACTGCCTAGGACAATAACTCCTTGTTTCACGCTAATGATTGCAAAGATAAAGGTTGAGCACCACCCCATGGATATATAATTCATCTTGGAATCTTAAATTAAAGTAGTGGTCTTATGATTAAATTATGTCGCTAGTGGGCAGTAATGTGAGGACCAGGATTAAATTAGATTAGTGGAACTAGTAAGATTAGGTGGTGGTTTGGATATTGAACACCACCTCTCTACAACATGTACTTTTTCTATGCTTTTCAAAGGCTGGGCAATACTACATGAAAAATAAGCCAAAGCACAATACTGCTGGCTACGTGAATTGCCATATTTTTAGCGGACAGGGATAATTAGTTAGTGCAGTATTGTGATACATAACAGCGGAGCTTAGGCGTAAACATTAGGTGTCACAAACAATGGGCTCTGAACCCAGCAAAGCCGTGTCTCATACCTGCCGTCGGTTGGCTGGTCATAGACACCGAACTGCAGTGGTCGTAGCTCGCAATACCATGGGAAGCAGAGACTGGGCGGCATTACGTCCACGCCACGAACTGGTCCTGTAATTATCCCGAGCCCACCGCCACCATCATGTGGCTGCCAACAACAAAAGCTAAAAGATGATAAAATAAACAACCCGGTAGGGAGGTATGTAGAGTGGAAGGAAGCATGAAAGCTGAAAACCATCGTGTGTTAGGTGACGATGCACGCACCCTTAATAGTTTATAGAGGAGGGGCGAGCGGCTAGCTTGAAGTTGATACTATCCTCTTTAAAAATCTTTGTGCTAACTTTTCGTCCGTCTTTCTGGGTTGGATGGAGGTTCTCTTTATTTAGATTGGCCGCGTTGTTTTCTAAAGACCATTAGGAGATTAACTTTCATTATTTTAGGACAAGGTTTTCTGGATCCCTGATGTTAGCCGATTAAAGCTAAAGACAGTAAGCACAATAATCTCAGTCGGTTGAGGTGCCAAAACCGGCTGAAAAGAACTAACCGGCCAAGATAATATCTAATCTCAGCCGGTTCAAAAGGGTAAATAGACTGTGATAGTTTTATAATCAGTTGTTCCTTACAAACCGGCAGAGATAATATTATTTTTACAGCCGGTCACTTTTTCAGAGCCGGTTGAGATAATAATTCAGTCGGTTTTGTAGGAGAAACCGGTTGAGATTATACTGTTCAAGAGCCATAAATGATGTTCGAAGCTGCCAGAGCCTTCAATACAAGTGTCCATTGTTTGGTACACTTGATGTAGGTTGGTTGGGTGTTGCCAAACTTTTTAGTAATTTTCATAGAATTCTGTTGTAGGGAATATTTTGATAATTTTTGGCCACTTTAAAGTTTTGTGTATTAATAAAATTTATATGTTGTTGTAGATGGATCGACGGTAGATGTATGTCAACAATCATGCTAGTGACGAGTACATCGATGCGTCTCTGCATTCTTATGAGCAGCCGAACAGTATAATTTGAATAGAGGGGACACGTGGATCAGCTATCCATGCTATCACTATGAAAATTTGAAGAGCTTCACGAACATTACACAAATCCAAACACATTTGATCAGGATGGGATTCATGAAGGGGTATACATATTAGACTAGTCACGGTGAAGATCAGATCTAATGAGACGGTGACCCGATATTTCGATGAGACAAATTTAGCTATCGATTTGATGAAGGTTGACCTTGACAATCTGACTATACCATACGTGACGACATGCCTTAGCAATCGCTAAACCAATCTCTAATGGTTATTGACCTCGTTCTAGGCACGATCAACCTGAACAATAAAGTTCTAGTTCCTGCAAGCAACCGAAGAACCAGCAAGAACTATGATAAATTGTAATCTGAAATTACGAGTATTTAATTGGCACACGAGCTAGAAGAAAGTGTATTGGGATGTCACTGGCGATCTAAACAAGGCGGTAGTCCTACGCAACTTGTAGATGCGATAATGTAGCAGTAGCTAAACAACTCAATGAAACCTAAAATTTAAAGAGAGAATTCTAGGGGGTATATAAATAGAAGAGGTGATCTGTTTCAGAAATAGTCCAGGACTATTTTGACAATTGCGGTGTGCTCGTAGGGAATTTAGAGATGAGACTTGGCAGGTTGGAAAGATCACAAGATATGCTTTTCAAAGAGTCCAAGATCACCCAAATCTGAGTTTGTGTGCCTGAGATAAAGACGTTTGAAGTCAGTGCTGTCTCAGTAATCCGAATTAGAGTCCAGATCTTGTGGGACTTCATCTCTAGCTCTTCTTGGACCAAAAATGACGTGGGAAGACTTCTTATACAGCACCAATTCATATGGGGCATGGTTATAGTCACGTGAACTTCATTTCCTCCTCCTCTTGAGAGCTTGAACTTGAATCCTCGCATGTTCTTGAAGATCTTGACGGACCTCCTTTTATTCTTTATGTCTTGAGCAGCGGATGTAGTTGAAGTAGTGGTAGTAGAGGTGGCAGTGGGTGTATCCATGCGGTCATGTCCTCATCAAGATCGTAGATGAAGGTCCCGCAAACTTAGATGAAGGCAACGTCATGCCTGATACTGTCAATATCACACCTTTGGAAAAGACGCATGATGTTGTCTGTGCGTCACAAGATGATGTGTCGCAAGATGACACGTTGTCACATAAAGATAACGAGCTAGATTAGATGATCTGTGATGTTGAAGAAAACTATGAGAATGATCGGGAGTATAACAAATTTGTTGGCTTGTTGGAAGACTTGGAGAAATCAATGTAACCAGATTGGAAGTTCACAAAATTGTTGGGCGTTCTAGAACTGTTGAAACTGAAGGCTAGCAGCAGTTGGACCGACAAAAGCTTCTCATCGCTTGTAACTTTGTCAGGGCACATGTTTCCAAAGGGAAAACCACACGCCGAAAACTACTTACAGAGCTAAGAAGATTCTTTACCCCTTAGGAATGGAAGTAGAGAAAATACATGCATGTAGGAATGATTGTATCATGTATTGTAAAGAGTATGTGAATTTGCGTACATGTCCGGTGTGCAAAACTTCTTGATACAAGCATAAGAATAACGGTGATGATGTCGACAATCGTAGGTGAGGAAGGAGACTCCTGTTAAGGTAGCTTGGTACTTGCCTATAATTTTCCATTTGAAGCACTTATGCATGAACCCTAAGGAGACCAAACTGATACGTTGACACGTAGAGGAGCATACAGATGATGGAATATTGAGACACCCAGCTGATTCTTTACAGTGGAGAAATATTTATAGGAGGTATGCTATGTTCGGTGAAGAGGCAAGGAATATAAGATTCACGCTGAGCACTGATGAATGAACCCGTTCAGCAACATAAGCAGCAGACACAACACTTGGCCCGTGAATCTCTGCATGTATAACCTTCTGCCTTGGTTGTGTATGAAGTAGAAGTACATCATGATGACAATCTTATCAAGGTTCGAAACAACCCGGTAATGACATCAATGTGTACTTTGCCCCATTGGTGGATGATTTGAAACTTCTTTGGAATGAAGGGGTAAAGGTATGAGATGTGCACCTAAAGGAAAACTTCATGTTATGCTGCATGTTGTTCATTACCATCAATGATTATCCAGCCAACGGTAACTGTTCGGGACAGACTATCAAAGGAAGCAATGCATGTGTTCAATGCCTAGTTGATACAGCAAGTATGTGGATGAAGTACTCTAAGAAAACAACGTACATGTGTCACCATAGGTTCCTTCCAAGGGATCACCGGTACTGCAAGATGACAGATGAATTCGATAGAACCATTGAGAAAGGCTCAGCTCCACATATATTTAGCGGCATCGAGATCCACGATCAGGTTAAGGACATGAAAGTCGTGCTTAGAAAGGGGAGGTTTAAACAGCGAGGTAGAGCGAAGAAAAAGAAGCCTGTTGAGAAGATCATCTAGAAGAAGAGATCAATATTCTAGAACTTACCTTATTGGAAGCACCTAGAAGTGCGTCATAGCATCGACGTGATGCACATAGAGAAGAATGTGTGCGATAGCATAATGGATCTCTTACTGAACATGGCTGACAAAACAAAAGATGGTCTGAACGCATGAATCCGACTGGAATTAAGACCACAGAAAACCACAAATGGAAAGACGTTCCTTCCTCCTACTTGTTACACAATGTCCAAGCTAGAGAAATATGAATTATGTGATTGCTTGCATGGTATCAAAGTTCCATCTGGCTACTCCACCAACATTAAGAGACTTGTTTTAATGGAAGGTCCAAAATTAATTGGTATGAAGTCACATGATTGCCATGTGCTTATGACATAGATGCTCCTAGTTGCTATTAGGAATATTCTGCCACCGAATGTGCGACAGACTCTCACAAAGCTGTGTGGTTTCTTTAACACGCGTTCTAAGAAGGTCCTTAGCCTTGGTGAACTAGATGGTCTCCAAGATGGGGTGGTGAAGACTCTATGCAAGCTAGAGATATTTTTCCCTCCATCGTTCTTTGATCTCATGGTTCATGTCATAACTCACCTAGTGCACAAGATAAGGATGTGCAGCCCGATGTTTCTACGTAGCTTGTATCCATCGAACGCTATATGGGGATTCTCAAGCACTATGTTCAGAATCGATCTCACCCTGAGGGCAGCATTATCAAAGACTATGCAACAGAAGAGGTCATTGAGTTCTGTGTTAATTATATGTCGCATCTTCAACCGGCAGGTGTGCCTCGATCTCGCCATGAGGGTAGGCTGCTCAGTGTCGGGACCCTTGGAAGAAAAGTAATTGATCCTGTTCAAATTGAGTATGCTCATGCCCATTTCACTATTTTGCAGCGCATGACCATAGTTTCGCCATATATGCATGAACACAAGGACATTCTATGTCAACATAATCCAACACGCGCACATGATTAGATCACAAAACATCACAATTTTGAGTTCAACGAATTGTTCAAAGAGCGACTCCCTGTAATTCCATCAAGTGATGCATTGACATACTTAGCAAGAGGCCCAACATGGTCGGTCATTATATGGAAAGGGTACCAAATCAATGGTACACCTTTTATATGAAAGAACAAGATGTGAAAAGAACAGTGCAGAACACAGTGTTTGCATAGAAGCTCTCGTAATAGATGGCAAGAAACAAGTCTACTACAAGTACATAGATGAGATTTTGGAGCTGAACTATGGGGAAAATTTCAAAATCCCCTTGTTTTGTTGCCCTTGGGTCAATAAGAAGGAGGTGGTACTTGATGACAAAGTCCATACTACTATGAACCTACAAAGTGTCGCCTACAAAAATGAACCTTTTTGTTCTTACTCAACTAGTTCATCAAGTCTTCTATATTCTTGATCCGTCGAACAAGAAGCGGCATGTAGTTATGCCCTCAAAAAGGAGTATTGTTGGAGTTGAAAATATAGTGGATGAGGAAGAATACAACAAAATAGAAGAGCTTCCTGCTCCCGGTGACAGAATAAGGGTCGAGGAAGAAGTGCCGCCTGAGCCTGCTCCGTACAAATGCAATGACTATGAAACAAGGAATTATTTTGAAATACAATGTATCATATTATGTACTTCCTATGATTTGGAATAGTGGTATGTATTTTCTATGAATTCCACGAATATTATGCTTTTTCCGTTGAATTTTACAAATATTGTACAAACTTTGGAGGAGTGTACAAACTATAAAATGAATTTCAAAAATAGTCAACAAATTTTGGAGGAGTGTACAAATTTTTAAATCAATTTTAACAATATTGTACAAATTTAGAGGAGTGTACAAATTATTAAATGAAATTTAAAAATATTCTGCAATACAAATTAAGTGCATGGTTCGGGAGGATCAGAAACCCTAGTTCACAAATTATCTTAGTTGATTTTGGCCCAGGAAACCGACTGAGATAACATGTTATCCCATTCGGTTCCGCCTGGAAAACCAACTGAGATAACATGTCATCACAGTCGGTTCCTCTTGGAGAATCGACTAAGATAGTGTCGACGATTGGTAAACTGTCGAGCTTACGGTAGTCGTGAGACAGAGATACTTGTTGGGTAGGGACCCATAGGGCACAAGGCCAAGAGATCTGACAGCAAGGAAAACACCCTTTTTATGTAGGTTCGGGCTTCCCTCAGGATAACAACCCTACATCCTGTTTGTATATATTGATCAAAGAGTATCTTACAAAGGATGTGTATGTTAGTGGCTACCCTAGACCTAATCGGAGGCTAATTCTACTAGTTCCGCAGGGCTCAACTCCTTCGAGGTGGCGGGTCTTCTCGTGGAAATCGCTAGAGCTTCTGGATGACTTCAGGCTTGTATTGCTCCTAAGACCTGTTGGACCTGAAAGATCTGTCCTCCCTTATAAGATTGCTGATCCTTTTGTAGGGGGCTCCCCGGGTCGTACCGGACATGAACTTATGCCCGAGTAGAACTCTGGTTTCCTTAAACGTCGAGATTGACTTCCTAGTTTAAGGGGTGTCCTTCCTCCTTACAAGGGGTTACCTTATCTCCTGGGGATTCTTACGAATTTGTATTCTTACTCCGATAATCCAGAGAATCGTATATGGATACCTCCTCGTATACGGGATACTATTATATTCATCATCAAGCCCCCAATAGTACGTGAAGTGAGGCCATGACTGTTCTGTAGGAAATCTGCCCTTCTTGGGAGGCAACTCCGAGTAGGCGAGATCGAGTATTTGGTCAACAACATTCCCGAGTAGGTACTATCTCTACCGGGTAGTCGCGATATCCTTGTCGGGATAAACCTCCGAGTAGTCCAAGGCATTTTCTAGGCCGGCTTGCCTGAGAAGCATCCTTTGATTTAATCTGATCCGTTGGTCATGGACACGCGTTCGCCTGGTAGACTTCTGGGAAACCGAACCGTCGTGGCGAAAATTTCACGTGGTGATGAAGAATCTTTCCTTTTTCTGCGCTACTATTTAGCTGACGTTAGCCAAAACATAACACACTCGTCGGGGTCGTGGGTTTGTCAGACCCTCTTTTTCCCGCGCATGTCGTCTCGCATAAGGAAAAAGCAACTGTTCACGTTTAATGTGATGAAACAGATCGTGCCGTTAACCGAAAGTTGGCGTTTTGCACACATTGCTCTCTGTCCCCTAGCATTCCCGTCTTCTTCCTTGCGCTCCTGCTTTCATTCCCCCATCATGGCGGAACCTTTTTCATCCAGAAGTTCATGGCTGTGTTTGGAGCTAATTCCGGCGAGACTCGTATCTTCGCTAGAATTGACCCTCATCTAGTCGACCTACCAAGCCGAGTTCTACCCTGTCTAGAACGAGCGGGTCCCCTGGCTCGATCCTGGTTGGTTGGTCATTTGTTTTGATTTCTTTCAATGCGGATTCTTCTTTCCACCATCTTCTTTCCTGTCCTCCGTCCTCCAGTACTATCGGATCGAGATGATCAATCTCGACCCGGCTTTGTACACCATGCTCAGTGTGTTCGCTCATTTGTGTGAAGCTTTTCTTGGAGTGCGTCCTTCTTTAGACCTCTTTAGGTATTACCACACTCTGAGGAGGACTAGGGAAAAGATCATGGGCGGTGCTAGCATCTGCTTCCGAGAAGGAAAAGATACAGAATACATTGACGCCACCAGGATCCACTCCTTCCAGGGGTGGGAGAAAGAATGGTGCTACTGCTGCCCATCGTCTGCCTTGGGTATCAAGTACTGGGGTTCTCCGCCCGAGTTGGTACCTATGTGGTCCGATGAGACAGCGCTGGACTTTCGCCTGAGGAGTCACATCAACGAAATTAGAGTTCTCAGGACCCGTGGCCTAACCTCCTTTGACATTGCTTCTGACTTCATCAGGCGCGGGCTATGCCCCTTGCGGTCGAGAGAGGCAGGTGCCTGGGAGATTGGCAGAATCCAAGTTATTCTGACTTCCTTTTTCTTTTTAAACAGCTCTCTCGGAAGTCGAAGTGTTCGAGAAGGTGGCGACCCTCTTCGAAAAGGCACCTTCACCAGGACGTTAGGACATCCCCTTGTCGCTGCCCCTCCGGCCTCAACAGGAGCGGGAAGAGGTTCTTGCGGTAATCCCTTCTGTTTCGGGATACCTGATGTTTCGTCCAAATAGCACTAATTGAGGTACCACTCGGGCAACTATCTCCCGCGTGAAGGACGCGGGATAGCGGATCCTGAGGCAGGGCCCTCCATTCCTAGCCGGGAACCGACCACTGTCGAGGGTCAACCCGGCGGAGGCGCAGAACGTCCTGAGGGCGGTTCTGAGTAGGTTGAGGAGCCTACGCGCGACGGGTCGGAGGTCTCTGCGATTACCCCTGAACCAACTTTTCGGGCTTCTCCGGTAAGTTTTTGAGCCTTTTCCTCTTCTAGCAATGCTACTAATTTTTGATCAGGCACTTTGCTCGAACCAGGAAAAAACACGCGGGACCCCTCCGGCAGGAACTATGACCCTCCCTGCTCGGGGAGCAGTGGCTTCCCCGGCTCAGAGATTACGCTCCGTTTCTTTTCTAGCGACACGGGTGCTGAGTTTGACTTGTAGGGACTCATCCTTGCCGGGACCCGACCAGTCTGTTGCCCCGAGAAGACGCTTGCCTGCCTCCAGGCTCTTGCCTAGTCGGGGTATGATTAGGAGGACTGCCTCATCTTCTCCAGCTAAACTCCTGCCAACTCCTCGTCAGCCGATTGAGGAGACTTCGGCAGAGGGCGATCTGTCGGTGCTTATCGGGCCCTTGGTGGAGGTAAATGTCTCTACTCACCGAAAGGCCTTCTCGCAGGGTGACCCTTTCTTCCTCTCTCACCTTGATGCTCCTCCCAGCGTGTCTAGGGCAGATGGAGCTCCGCCTGCAATAAGATTCGACAACTTTGAGACCAGTCGACCCAACTCTCTGATGCTCTTTAGCAAGAAAAGGCGAGGGCTTCTTCTCTTGAGGAGAAACTCTTATCGGTGGTGGATCGTCTCAAGTTGGTACTGAAGATAATCGGTGTGCCCTTTCGAGCCACCGAGAGCTTCTCGAATCGGTTGGCGGAATTGGATCGAGCTGCTCAGGCCTTCGTTGACCGTTCGAATACTTCGGGGAAAGTACCCCGGAGGCCTGAATGTGTAGCGAATCTTGTACTTTTATAAGACATGTGCCAGACTGTACGGGGATTTTATTGATATTTTTGGGGTCTTATGTGAGTTCCGACGAGTCTGTATGTTCGACAACATCATGCTCATCATCCAACCCTATCCAACCCCCGACGGCGTACTTGAGAAGTATTCTTGGGTGGGCAGTCCATAAGTCTTACACATAGAACTTCTGGAGTTGGTTTATGTTCCAGGAATTTGTCAAGATTTGGCCGTCGTCCATAGCTAGCTTAAAGGATCCTGGTCGAGTAACCTGGGCTATCGTATAAGGGTCTTCCCATTTGGGGGAGAGTTTATTGCTGTGACTCCTGTTCTGAACGAGTCATAGAATGAGGTTGCTGACTTGGAGAGAGCGTTACCGGACGTGTCGCTCAATAGGGATAAATAATCCTACTTTTACTAGACTCGGGGAACCCGAGTATAATTAATGCATGCTTCTTTGGACTTAAAGCTTTGTGTGTCTCATTTTCCTTAATAACTTGTTCGTGTGTAAGGTTGGCTTTTTGTGTGTGCCCTTGTTGACCCGTCGTATCCCCCTTTGCGTAGGAAGAGCCGTGGGCTGCGTTCCGTGTAGCGTCGGGTTGTGGCGTAGACCGGCGGTCGAGGACGAAGGGTTGACATCTAGCGTGTTACACAGTACTAGAGTAGATTGTGGAAAGAGAGTTAAAGAATCCGAGTGCGCGGATGCGCAGTCGGAAGGCGTAGCCCCCGAGTGTCCGCTATGCGTGGCTTTGGGCGTTTAAATCGGAGTAGAAGAGTTACTCAGATGGGGCAAATTATGTTTATTCAGAAAGTATGGGAATATAAAGGTTTAAGCATAAAAGCGACGTAGCTGTTCTATGTTCCATGCGTTGGTGATGAGGTTGCCGTCCTTGTCCTTCAGTTGGTAAGCCCCCGGGCGTAGTACTTTCAGTGACAGCGTACGGACCTTCCCAAGGCGGGGAGAGCTTGTGCATGTCTTTGTTGGACTGGACTCGGCATAGAACCAGATCGCCAACGTTGAATGCGCGCCCGCAGTACGTTTCCGGCTGTGATAGCGCCGCAAGCCCTGCTGGTACTTTGCCGACCGAAGCAAGGCAACTTCTCGCGTTTCTTCAAGCTGGTCAAGAGCGTCTTGTCTTGCTTCCTCCGACTGAGCCTCCTCATAGGTGCGAACACGCGGGGATCCGTAGTCCAGGTGAATCGGGAGTATGGCCTCGGCTCCATATACCATGAAGAAGGGGGTGTAGCCGGTGGACCGGTTGGGAGTGGTCCAGAGACTCCAGAGTACCGAAGGTAGCTCTGCTGCCCATTTGCCCGCGAATTTCTGTAGGTGCTGGAAGATCCGAGGTTTGATGCCCTGTATGATAAGACCATTGGAATGCTCGACTTGCCCGTTCGTGCGTGGGTGTGCCACTGCAGCGAAGTTGAGGCTGACGTTGTAGTCGTCACAGAATCGGAGGAAGGGCCACCGTGTGAACTGAGTGCCGTTGTCTGTAATGATGCTGTTGGGGACGCCAAAACGATAAACAATGTCCAGGAAGAACTCGACGGCCCGATCAGCAGTGATGGTGTCAACTGGCTTGGCTTCGATCCACTTGATAAACTTGTCGACGGCGACAAAAAGGTGTGTATAGTCCCCCGGGAGCCTTCTTGAGGGGACCGACCATGTCCAGGCCCCA
This sequence comes from Stipa capillata, assembly GCA_019208055.1. Taxonomy (NCBI): domain Eukaryota; kingdom Viridiplantae; phylum Streptophyta; class Magnoliopsida; order Poales; family Poaceae; genus Stipa; species Stipa capillata. Next base: position 15,041 of record JAGXJF010004397.1, read on the forward strand.
AACGGTGAAGGGCCATGTAATTGGAATGGTTTGCAGAACCTGAGCCGGCAAATGTGTCTGCCGGGCGAAGTATTGGCATCTCACACAGGTGCGCACGATATGCTCGGCGTCTGAGACGGCAGTCGGCCAGTAGAAACCCTTGTCTAAAGGCTTTCCCGACTAGCGACTTTGGCGCTGCGTAGTGACCGCAGACGCCCAAGTGAATGTCGTGCAGCACCTGCTTCCCTTGTCTTTTCTTGTAAAGCTTGCCTTCGAGGATGGCATAGGCCTTGGCACGTCGAGCAAGTTGTCGCACCTCGGTCTGATCCTGTGGGAGTGCGTCCCTGTAGGGATGTAGTCAAGAAAAGGCATTGTCCAGTCGGGGGTGATAACCATGACTTCTTGCTCGGTTGGTTGAATATCATCTGTCTTGTTGATTTGAGGCTCATCGATCTCGGATGTGGACTCCGCTTTGATTGAAGGTATATGTAATTCCCTGGAGAAAAACTCCAGTCGGAACGACGTCCCGGCTGGATCCCTAGTTTGGCAAGTGCATCGGCCGCTTCGTTGTCTCGGCGGAGAACGTGCGTGATCTCGAGTCCGTCAAATTTGGCTTCAAGCTTGCGCACCTCTTGGCAGTAGGCTTCCATGGTGGGGTCTCTGCATGACCACTCCTTCATGACCTGCCGAACCACCAGTTCAGAATCTCCCGAGCGAGGAGTCGGTGAATCCCAAGTGACGTGGCAATGCGTAGACCGTGCAGCAAAGCTTCGTACTCAGCGACGTGTTGGACGCCAGGAAGTGGATTTGGAGCACGTACTTGAAGCGTTCCCCTTTCGGAGAAATGAGCACGATGCCAGCCCCCGCGCCCTGAAGCATCAGCGAACCGTCGAAGTAGAGAGTCCAGTGTTCGAGGTCGATGACAGAGGGCGGGGACTGGACTTCGGTCCACTTGGCCACAAAGTCAGCAAGAGCCTGGGACTTGGCGGCCGTGCGGGGGGTATAAATTATATCGAATGCCAGCAATTCCATTGCCCACTTGGTGATCCATCCGGTGGCGTCCCGATTGTTGATGACGTCGGCGATCGGGAAAGAACTAGCCACCGAGATCGGATGCCCTTGAAAGTAGTGAACCAGCTTCTGAGACGTGACGAAATACCGCATAGATAATCTTTTGTATCTGCGGGTAACGTGCCTTGGACTCGGAAAGCACCTCACTGATGAAGTAAACTGGTCGCTGAACCTTCTGGACGTGGCCCGGCTCGGATCGTTCAACAACCAGGACTGTACTGACCACCTGAGTGGTTGCCGCGATGTAGAGGATCAGCGGCTCGTGAGGCATTGGCAGGGCCAGCACCGGGGAGGTAGTCAGCAGTTTTTTCAAACCATCGAGGATGTCTTGAGCCTCAGGGGTCCAAGTGAAGTTGTCCGACTTCTTTCATGAGCTAATAGAGGGGCAGGGCCCTTTCGCCGAGTCGAGAGATGAACCGGCTAAGAGCTGCAATGCACCCGGTGAGTCTCTGGATGTCTTTGAGGCTTTTTGGAGGCCCAATTTTGACGATAGCATGATCTTGTCTGGGTTAGCCTCGATTCCCCGCTCGAAAACGATGAATCCGAGTAACTTTCCCAAGGGACCCCAAAGACACATTTCTTCGTGTTAAGTTTCATACTGAATCGCCTGAGGCTGGCGAAGGTTTCCACCAGGTCGGTCAGGAGATCCTCTTTCTTTTTCCGGCTTGACCACTACGTCGTCAACATAGGCCTACACGTTTCTGCCGATCTGCCCCTGGATGCAGCACTGTATGCATCGTTGTACGTAGCGCCGGATTTTTCAAACCGAACGGCATGGAGACGTAGCAAAAGGCCCCGAACGGCATGATGAACGAAGTCTTGATTTGGTCTTCCTCCTTCATCTTGATTTGATGGTAGCCCGAGTAGGTGTTGAGGAAGCATAAAATTTCACAGCTGGCCGTAAAATTTCACAGCTGGCCGTGGAGTCAATCACTTTGTCGATGCGAGGTAATGTGAAAGGCTAATGTAATCAACGCACATCCTGCATTTTCCATTCTTTTTGCGAACAAGGACTGGGTTTGGCTAACCAGTCGGGATGATACACTTCTTTTATAAAACCAGCTGATAAGAGCTTGGCTATCTCTTCTCCCATTGCTACACGCCTATCCTTAGCAAAACGACGTAGGCGCTGTTTGACCGGTTTGGCATCTGGTCGGACGTTTAGAGAGTGCTCGGTAGCCTCCCATGGAACTCTGGGCATGTCAGAGGATGTCCAAGCGAAGATGTCCCGGTTGTCATGGAGAAAGCTAACGAGCGCGCTTTCCTATTTGTCACTGAGGGCTGCCCCGATCTGCGTCGTCTTGGAGGAGTCTTCCGGGTCGAGCTGAATAGACTTGGTGTCCCGCGTCGACTGAAAGGATGCTTGAAAGTGCATCCAGTCCCAAGGAGAGTGGAAGGATGATTATCTAGCCCCAAGGTTTGGTTTTGATGGTTAATGGCAACCCTCACCTGTATCTAACGTTTACAACGAGTGTGAACAGGAGTTTAGATGAACAGGTGATCGATCAAGACAACATCTGAGTGATGATGAGGCCTAAAAAGAGCAAGAAACCGTGAAGGTCAGAAGGGCTAGCTGAGTTAGTCTCCTGAGGCTCAGTTGCGAGGAAATCGAGGCTGTGCTCGAGGGCAAGCAAGGTGATGGTGGCTTGATGGAGTTCAAGGACCGTGACTGCAAGCTGGATAAGACCTGGAGGAGCTAGGAAGCTGGTGGATCTGCGTTAAGGGGTTCGCTGTGCGTCTTCAAAGGGCTGTCATCTTCAGTTGTTAGCTTGGAACCAGTGCCAAGATTCTGAGCGAGCTGGTCAGTGGCAGTGGTGAGTCCATTGTCCTCCTGAATCAGTTTTAGGCTTGTAGTGAGCCGGCCTGTGTTGTGCTCAGGTGCTGCCTGAGGCAACCGAGTCCACCTGAGTTTGGCATCTGAGACTCAGGTGGGTAGCTCAGCCGTGGCTATGTAATACCCACTTTACGATAAATAGGTATTTGCTCTGCATTCATGCATACATGGCATTACCATCAACCACACCTTATTTAAACTTAGTTGTATATCAACTTTACTTTATAGAATATGTTAATATCTCATCCTCGGTGGATGATTGTTGCAAACACCAATCAATTTATTTGAAATATTCAAAATAACAAAGTCATCAATAAGGGTGGTAGACGTCATCGAACCCTTCGAGGAATCTCCGTCCCTAACCCTAAAACCCTAACGATGCCAAAACTAGGGTTTCGTCGACAGAATAGTTCCCCAGTGGTGCAAACCTCCCAAACTTCGTAAATAGTTTCAAAAGGAGTAACCTTAACCCCTGGCCAATTTTGAGAAAATTTGGATATGTCTAGGGCTTAGCAATAGTGCGAGTTCGAAATGAAGCCCTAATTCAAATTTGAATACAAATCTAGGTCAAACCTTGCCCAAATTAATTCAAACTCCTACAGTGGATCCCAAATAATATTTTGAGGCCCCTGTAAAAATTTCAATCGATTTGGAGTTGAAATGATACATAAAATAACAAAAGGGGTAGCTCTGGAAATAGAAAATAAGAAATAAAAAGAAAAAGCCCTAACCGCCCAAACCTGGGCCGGCCCGCTCGCTCGGCCCGCTAACCCGCGCACCAGGCCGCGCGCGCCTTCCCTCTCTCCTTTCCCCCGCTCCTCTGCCGCGCGCCCGGGCCCGCCTGTCAGGGCACGCCGGCCACGTCTCCGACGCCGGCTGGCGCAGGTGGGCGGTGCCCGCTCCCGACGCCCCTGGTCCGAAGCCGCCGCCCCTATAAAACCCCCGAGTCCGACAGCCTCCCGTTTCCCCCGCTCCCCTGAGAAACCCTAACCCTAAATCTCCAGCACCCGAGTGTCTTCCCGAGCTCCGGCGACCCACTCCGGTGAGAAATCCTCGTCGATCCGGTGAGCTACGGTTAGAGATTTTCCTCCCCCGAGCACCAGCGGGCCTTTTCTCACCTTCTCCTCCATTTTACTCCACAGATCCGCGCCCGAAGCTCCAACTCCACCGTCATCCTCTCCAAGTCCGGTGACTACTCCGGCGAGCTCCCTACCGCGTTCTGGTCTCCCTCCTTCCCCCTTTTCTTGCTCCAGAGCACCCACTTCTCCCCCTTAACACCTTGGTGTGCTTTCCTTTGCAGGTCAGTGCCCTGAACACCCTCCCCGCCGGTGACCGAACCACCCTACCGCCACCTCTCCGTCGTCGACCTCCTTCCCGACCTCCTCCTCCCTAGCCGAGCACAGAAACGAGCTCAGGGTGAGATCCCGAGCCTTTTGCCCCTTATCCCGAGCCCAACCAAGCACCGGAGCTCACTCCGGTGAGCCCTCCGGCGAGACGCGCCGCCGCCTGAGCCTCGGCTCCGGCCGGACCAGAGAGAGAAGGGAGAGTGCGGGTGAGAGAGAGGAGGGGTGGGGCAGGTGTCGCGTTGTGATTGGCTCCCAAATGCCTGACCCGATGACAGATGGGGTCCGCGCACTGCTGACGTGGATTATGGGTGGGAATTCCCGGGTTGTCTCTGGGGTGTGCGTAGGATTTTAGGATTTGACCGGGTAACCTTCGGGTACGCTTAGTATTTAGGGTTTCGAACTGTTAGGGTTAGGTTTTGGCTGAAACTTGAAACGATCATAACTTTTGAACCACACATCCAAATTCAATAAATTTTATATATTTGGAAAGCTTGTGAAAAACTCTACAAGATGGCTGAATCAAAAACTATTTTTGAGTACATGCACTGTATGGAATTTAGGGTAGAAGTTTAGCCTCCGTCGAGCGTCGATAAACCCTAGAACCTTCACCCTAGCTCCGATTTCAACGATCTTTACATTTCTGGAATCCTCACGAGTTATACTATGACATGGAATCACTGGATGTCCAGTAGGGATACATGCACGACAAGTCTCGAGTAGTTAGCCCTATTTATCATCGTACCCCGCTAAACCCTAACTCGACCATGCATAACTAATTGCTCGTAACTCCGATTAAAATGATTCCAAATGTGTTAGTCAAATGGTTCAGAGCATGTCTAAGTTATGAAGGATTATGTCCACATCATCCCAACATGAATAGTCACCCTTAAATCCTAATCGTAGTTAAAGGAACCTACCATGCATGTAACTTAAGACAACCATTTAACCCTAACATCGGTACATTGTTAGAAAGATATTCCTTGCATCAACCCTCATGCATACATGCTGGATTCATTGATTGCATTATCGCTTATTGTCGATGTTCGACTTGTTTGCACTAGACTACGAAGAAGGAGACCTCCAGGCTTACGACTCCGTGCAAGACCAGGAACAAACCGATCAAGGCAAGCAGAGCTTGTTGCATCCCCTTTTTGTGTTCAGTACTTGCTTATTTCGTTCATGTGTTGATGATTGTATTATCGTCCGTAGCTTGTCATTAATTTCGATTAAACTAGCATGTTAGGATGTGTTGTATTGTGTGCCTAGTGATGGTTGAAATTAATTGATGAGCTAAATATCTGAACCTAAGGTGAGATGTGAGAGCCGAAGGAAAAAGGGTCAGCTGGATAAAGTTGGTATCACTGGAGGAGCCTGGTGCGACTAGGTGAATGGGTGTTTTGTCGCGATACCAACCTTGAGGTAACTCCAGCGTGGCTACTTCCCTTGTCACCACGTGGACGTTGCCGAGATCAACGCTAGGGTATGTCGAATGGTAAAGGCCGCTTGGAGCTTTGCAACCTCCAAGGGATAATGCTCTCGAATATCGCTAGCGGTTGTATCGTCGGAACGGTCCGAGAGATTGAATGAACTAGGTGTTGATGATTGAGATTGGGATTAATCTAGGGGCTGTACCCTAAGTGATTGAAAATGATGCAAGTAAATGTGTTAGTAATGGAAGTTGATTGGTTGGTTGCCTGAGTAGTATATTGATTAGTTGACCTCCCTCCATGTTAATTATGCTTTGTTTTCATAATTAAGTATATTGTTACTCTGAGAAGCATTCATGTTTAATTATTGTTGCACTAGTATGAGTAGGACATTTAATCAAGCACGGATAAGTCTTGCGAGTACATTCGTACTCACCCAGGTTATTCCTGGAGCTTGCAGGTGAGCCGGTGGTCGAAGAGTTTTTCGACGATGTTTGACGTGTCTGGTTTCCTCGGTTGTGTTCGATGTATGGGGTAGTTAGTGTTTTGTTCAGCGATCGCTATTTCGCTGTGGGACTATTATTTTGCTTCCGCTGTTGTTAATTTTCTCCGTACTCGGATATGTTTCCGGTATTAACCGACTGATGTAATATGTAGTCCCTTCGTGGACTGTTATTATTAATATCGTAATGTAGAGCTTTGTGACGATATCCGAGTTGTTAACCCGGGCTGCCCCTGCACAATGCGTGAATGATATGAAGTGTATGGGTATGCCGTGAAAGATCGAGGCCGTACCATTTTCTACTAAGTCGAGCAGGAGTTGGTTGAGTGACCCGCTGGCTGAGATGCTGTGCCGGCCAGGCAGGGTGTGGGCGTTCTACCGGGCTTTCGAGCGACCCACTAGCTTCCGAGCTAGGTTAGGGTGTGGGTAGAATTGCCGGGCTCCTCCGAC